>JAQIWU010000986.1:0-19710 GCA_034696445.1 Isotomiella minor | reverse complement strand
GGGCTCATTGCTTTCGTAACCTTCATTTTGGCGAAGAAGACATCCAATCCGCCAACATAGAGTTCACCAATTTTTATCGGCAGGAGCCTATTTATTGGTGAGCCATAACAAGTTCTTAGCAATAAATAAAAGTTGAATTATGTCATATGCCATACCCTTCGCCACTTTGCTGTACAATTTTCAGTCGGAAATCTATTGTATTGAGATGGGGTGGTTTCCACTTGAGTACACTGTCGCATCTACCTGCCAGGTACGGCTGTAACACGAATTTCCAAAAATTAGTCAAACTCATGTAAAAGCAAGCAAGTGTCGCACCTCCTTCACAGGCTGAAAAATGGTTCCATCGGGTTCGTGGATCAGTTCTTGTGCAAACTTCCCTGTCAGTATCTTTTCTGTGTCTTCTAAAAACCAAAACGTTTTAAATCTCACTCCAAAGGGCTCCCTAGCTCTGTCAATCAGTCCTTTCTCCATAGCCGTAGTGCGTGGTCCAATGAGTTCATCCTGGATTATCCAAAATGTTAATGCCAGTTGCACAGTTCATCGGACTTACATTAATTATTGAACTTACTCTAATACAAGTTAGACGAATCCGAAAATCCATCTTTCCAACATCTTCGCCTCGAAATTTTATAATATCATAGATTAAGTATCGTGGTATGGTCTCATTGTTCACTTTATCCAAGACCATCTCCTGTGTTATGAATGAAAGTAATAAGAAATAAATAAAAACTCAAGTCGAAAAGATCACAGAAGTCAAAGCCGGAAAACTCACCCCATCGACTAATGTATTGCAAAGATGTTCTTCCAAATTTTTTCGGTATCGAAAGCTCACATCAGGGGCATTGAACATGCAATTATCTCTGTCAACGAAATAATTCCTGCCTTGGCCGTCAATCAATAGCAAATACCGAGTCCCGTCTGCCTTCCACGAAACCATGTACGGCTTGTCGCACAAAAAACGAAGGTTCTCCAGATCCATTGACACTGGTTGACTTCCTGGAAAGCCACTCCTGCAGAATTAGAAAATCGAGTTATAGGCGATATAGATTCACACAAATGTATGCACTCACCCCCTCCATTCGCACATGTCTTGAACTTTACGCTGCAATGTCAGTAGCTCATCAACGTTCGTTACAGGATACACACCAGACACACCCTCCATAAACGTTGGATTAGCTTTGCACTGCTCCCGTCTCCTTTTCATCTTCGGCTGGTCTCTCCTGTCGTCTTTCGAATGCGGATGTTTACCCAATACTTTATGGTTGTTGGTACTGCTACTACTCGTGGCAAAGCCATCATCATCAACCTCATCCTGATCCTCGAAACACCATTCTGGAAGCGCAGGGGCAGCGGGGATAGGCTCAGTCTCAGCGTCCTCAGGACTGATATAAACTTTACAGAGTTGGTCAATATACTGCTGCTTATAAATCCCTGGTGGTCGGTGTTGTGCAAAGTGTGCCATCGAGGTATTAACGTCCCAGTCCCACACCGCACAAAGGTAGGAACAAATCAGGTAGCCGGATCGATTGAAGCCGTGGGTACAGTGGACGGCGATAACATCATCTGGATACTGGTCCATAAATGTCTCACATATTTGATTGAACACTTTGACTTGCTCAGCACTCGGCGCTTCTCCAAACCCTCTGCAGTTCACCTTGACATATCTAATCCCATCCTTCTCCACAGCGTCCCTTGAGTAGAATCTGTCCGTATTGGTCAGGTCAATCCACAAGCCCACCTTTCTCTGCAAATTAGGCAAAAATCATTAAGCTAGAAAAAGGTTTTGTCACGGATCACCCTACCTTCGACTCCTTCACGTAGTCAATGATCATTTGTGGTGTGAACCGATACTGCAACGGGACTTCCTTATCGTACTCCTGGGACAAGGGGGTTTTGAAGGCAATGAACTTATCCGCAATGTAGCTGGATTTTCTTGGACACCGCAGCCATCGTGGCGGAACTCCTCCTCCACCCCCTCCATTATTATTCCGTGGCCTTCCCCTCCCGCCCCCTCGGAACCCGTTCATCCCCTTCGAAAAGCACCACTGCCAATTGTGTAATTATTTATTTGAGCCTGAGGACTTTTTTGTGACGACGTTTGTTTGTACGTGACTGCAGCTGCTGATGTATAAATAGAGAGAGGAGAGGATGAGAAGAGAGCAGTGGAAAGTGGTTTTTGTTTATCCCGACTGACTTCACTTCTTGGGCACAAAATGTGAATAAAACGATTCGAACCAGACTCGCGCCCACTTCAAAATCTCTTTTCCAAAGTGTCAACGTGGAATTGAATCAACCAATTTTTTTTTTATTACTTTCACTTTTTAATTGGTTGTGCAGTTGGTGTGACCAACCTTTCATAAATAAACCGTCAGTAATGTGACAGAGCGGGGCACTGATCAACAGTTTGGTAAAGTACAAATAAAGGAGGACACGATGGAGGGACTGTTTGCCGAATCCCACGGCACCCTGGAGCAAATCAACACCCTCTTCATCCAACTCGAGAGACATTTAGGACATACGGACGAAATAGAGATTGAGGACACGATCCAGAAGAAAGTGGATGAGTTGAACAAGTGAGTATCTTATCTATGTGACACATGAGATGACTCTTGTCTTTGTATAGAACGTTTGAACGACTGGAGATTTACGTGATGAAGGAACCACCCACAAAAAGACAGGGATCCAGACTCAAGTTGAACCAAATGAAGTATGATTCCAACCACCTAGGCGTACGTTTTATCATCATATCATTGTTTAGATTGTTGGAAAAGTGTAATTTGATTCTCCCTTCTGATTTTCTCACAGGCATCTTTAAAGAATTTCCAACGTAGGAGGTACGCAAGAGAGAGGGAGAAGTCTGACAGAGAAGACTTGTTAAATAGACGATTTACTACGAACAGCAATGAAGATACGAGCATTAATATTGACTATTCCCTACAGCATAATACCCGTCTCGAGGTTAGTCTTAAGATTAGTTAAAGTTGAGTCATCTAATTATGTTTTGCTGTGGATTTCAGAATGCTCATCGTGGTCTTGATGACATGTTGGACCAGGGTTACAATATACTGGGAAATCTTCGGGATCAAAGAGAAACCCTAAAGAAAACTCGTACCAGGATGCATAACTTTTTGAATACCTTAGGCCTATCAAACACTGTCATGAATTTGATGAAAGAAGGTCCTATCAAGATAAGTATGTTTTATATGGAGGAATGCTTGTCACGCTCTCAGTCATGTTTCTGATTTACATGTATTTTCTGTAGAAGAGAGAGCCATTTTATTATTAGTCTTTTAGATACCTTTGCTAATTCAAATTCGTACTCGCTATTCACGCTGTTACTGCTATACATACTATGCCCGTCCTAATCAGTCAATGTTTGCCAGTGCAAAATGGCGATTACTAGAAACAAATAAAGCGCAAGACAAGTCATCATGGTTTATCTCATAAAGACATCAGTTTCAGTCATTTATTCCTCTGTAGCCCAACCGTCAAGTAAAAATGGTTACATAGATGGTGTGTCGTTGTTACAACTAATTTATTGTGCAGGCTGGTCTATAGCTGATGACCGGATGATGTCTGAATCGCCTGTGGAAAATACAAATAAAAACATTATTGTCACAACCATACACCGAATGAAAGTTGACATTGAATTAAATGCTTACCGGGATCGGTGATGGCCAATGTACATACGCGGAAATATTTACCACAAGCTGTCCCCAACTCAATATTATTACCGGAATAATGATGGACTCCTGTCTTTGCCAACATGGCATAGTACTCTATTTCCGACTTCCTGTAAAAAAAAAAGAACAAGCACACGTCAGTCAACCGAATAGCAAAGGTCATGATGATGATGAAATTGACTGCCAACTTAACTCACCTCAATGGAGGAGTATTATTGGCAATAATAACCAACTTGGCCTTCCCATTCCTTAGGGCCTTGATCGACTGTTTGTACCCTAATAACACCTTCCCCGACTTCATGACGAGGGCAAGTCGAGAGTTGATACTCTCTACTCCCTTTTTCTGTACAAATCACACAAAACGAGAGGCATGGTTAGGATTTCGCAGTACTTCTTCATGTCCATACTGCATTCCTAACTAACTCTTTGACGATGATAACCCTGACTAGGCTAAATTCTTACAAGGTTCACTACTTACCGCTTTCTTTGCAGCCACCATTTTTCCTTCACAAACTCAAATGAACAAGTTGTGCGTGTCACACGACGTTGGACAAGGTTCTCTTTCACTGGAAAATGAAGAAAAACCATTAATTTTTGAAAATGACAATTAAAATTTTAATTTTTCAGCCACGAAACTTACCTCTTACTCACTGTGCAGGCGCAGTATGTCTGTCTGATGAGGCAGCATGCATGCTCCGGTCTCCTTTTGAATCAAGAGCCCAACACACCAACTCAGATGTTGCCAAAAAAAGGGCCATCTGTCCTCCTGTCAGCCTCCCTCCTCAGTAGATGGTGTCTCAGGCCCTCTGGCCAGAATTGAAGCAGCAGCTGCAAAGAGGTTTTTCGCTATTGGTTGAGACTCCAAAGTGCAGTCAACTTCTCTCTCATCCTCGGTGCTATGTTGTTGTTGAGTTTAGTTTGGTTTTCTCTGATTCATTCATTTTTCTCTCAATCCAAATCCACAACCAAATTGAATTTTCTCAGCAAAAGTCGAGTCAGTTGTGGTTGAGCTGCCATTGTTGTTCACTCACATCATATCCTCGTCTTCTTCTTTCTTTCCCTCGAATCAAATCAACAATTAATCAATTATCAATCCACTCCAGCACATTGTCAAATCCATCAACAAAGGAAAGAAAAAATCGTCTTGTCCTATCGTCCTTTGTCTTCAACTTTAAGGAAGGGATTGGTGCGTACTGCGTGTAATTTTCTCTTTTTTGAGAGTTACTGGACTTCCACGTTTGTGGAAAAGCAAAAATTGGATTGATTGGGTTGTCGTTCAACACATAAAAATTACAAGTTGGTGGTGAACAGTTCCTTTTGTTTCCTGACGAGGCGGAGAGGGGAATTGAAAGTGGACAACGACGACAAAGTGATTTTCTAGTGTATAAAAAAGGACAGTTTGATAAGTCATTGTTGGGTTCAGACACAGTCAACAGTCATTCGTGTACTCATGTCTACAGGCGTGCCATCATCAGATCACCAGGTAGGTCATGGTTGTCTTCATCAATGTCTTCTTTATCGACCTTCACATATTCACCTCTGATTTCAAAAAACTGTGTTGTTATTTTGATTTGATCAAGGGTTCATTTGCATTTGAATTTATTCCTACAATCATCCATCTGCTATCCGTCAACATCACTCGTTCTCGTCTACTTCTTATCATCGTCATATAATTAAGAATCCAGAGATGTACACATTCCAACAAGACGAAAGGGAAATTACCCTCATTGACTTCAATGTTTGCTTGCATTACAATTGAACAGTCCTTGTCGTAGATAAAAATGGTTCAGGTCAAAATACCTGAGGCATTGGTAATTCATTCTTATAATGAAGGTTGGGGTTTGATAAAATGGCATAAGTCAATCAGACCAGACTGTCTGATGATTATTGACGATGGGATTTTCCTGTTTTTGTATCATTTACCTCAAATTATCAAAATGAGCCAATTCCAAAGGAAGGAACTGAAGGAAGGAAGGTTTTGGACAGGGATTTTAAACTGTTTCTACCTATATAATTTTTGCAACACTCACTTACTACCAGTTCATACATACTTGGCTACCACAACTTACAACCGGTAGTTTTTGCAGGATTGAAGATAGAGCAATGGTTACAGGAAAGGAAGATACTCATTGTTGTACAGTAAAAAGTTGGCAAAAAGTATTAGTCTCTGCTGCGCCAATCAGCAACGGCTTTTCTGCGTTGTTGTACCACTCTTATCTTGTCTTGCGTTGCATACCTCTAGATTCACACGCTCTTTGATTACGGTTTAGCTTATGTTGTAGGGTTGTTGCAAAAAATTCCACATTCTACAAAACGCATTATTAACTCAAAAGTGCATAAACAGCTAGGCTGATTGTAATAATGAACCTATCTGGCAGACCGGACGGATGTAAAAGTGTATTTCTCAAATACCCTACATCTTTTCTTAATTGGGGTTTTTTCTTATGAATTTCAGAGAAGCAAAGGGCAAGGAAATGCTAATCAATCTTACAATAAATGTAAGAAGAATATTATTTTCCATGCTTTTCATTCATGAGCGTATGTTCTAATCCTGGTGTGTTCATTGTTTTCAATAGCTTCTGGAAATGATCATTATGGTTCCGGAGACCATGAAGGGGTAGATACTTCTTGGCGAAACCAGCAAAACCGTCATCAAGTAAGTAGGGTTGAGTCTTTCATATAAACGTTCTTTAACAGAGTCTCAATTTGTGTTCTTATTGTTTTTAGGGATATGGATCTGCAACAGGCTCTGATTCGTACAACGCCCCATCGTATTATGGATCTTTTCCGTACCAGAATCCAAATCATTCGTACCCAGTAAATGAAAGCAGTGGAGGTGGAGGTTCCTGGTCAAACAATGGAGGAGGAGGGGGTGATATGTTTTCCAGTGGCAGCGGAGGGTATGGAGGAGCAGGAATGCATGAGGCTGGAAGTGGAGAAGGACACCGAGAGGGTGAGGGGATGTTCGGTGGAAATAACAGTGGAGGATTTGGAAATTTTGGGGGGCAGGCGGGATATGGTTATGGATATGGGAATGGGGACTACACCGCTTGGGGTCCTCAATCCAGGAAACATTATAATAACGACTACTACCGGTTTGTTATTGTGTTTTGTGTTTGTTGACGATGTATTTGTTTGGTGCAAATTAGTGACTGTTATTTATCTTGGTCCTGCAGGGAAGGAGGTTATGGGGATGAGCGGGGGATGAAATCTATTGAACAGGGAATGGGAGGATTACAACTGGATAAAGGCATGCGTGAATATAAAGAGATGACGAGAGGCGGTGGCGGCTCCCAAGGGAAGGGAGCGGGGCTGTCATGGGCTTCAGTCGCTTCGCAGCCTGCAAAGCCGCAAAGCATCAGCAAGAAATCCAAAACGGGAATACCATTGCCTCCCATGATGTCCGGTATGTGGGAAAGCAAAAATGGAATGACAAAAGCACCCATTGCTGCTCCCGTTCAGGCTCCAGCTTGGGAAAGGCCAAAAGTTCCTCCTCCTATACAACAACCTCCTGCTCAGCCACCTCCACCACCACAACAAGCAATGCCTCCTCCCCAAAACATTCCCCAGCCACGTGGATACCAACACCCGCAGCATCAGCCACAGCATCCTCCATTAGGCTATGGAGGTCCGAAAGGTGGGATGGGATATTTTGCTTTCTGGTCGACCAGTTTGTTAATAATTTTCTGAATTATTGGATCAGGTCCTGCTCCACCTCATATGCATTCTTCATCATACAGCAACGCTCCCCTCAGTTCTCATTCCCAGCCCTCACATAATAATGGAAATCTGCATAGTTCTGCCCCTTCACCCCCAGCCCCGAAATATCCAGGTACAAAACACTTCATTTAGAGGAGAAAATGGAAAACTCATTAATAGCTCAAAATTGCAACCCCTTAGATGATGCGAAGATGAAGGAGTATAATCCTGGGACATTTGATTTAATGGCCGAAGGAGCCAGATTCTTCGTCATCAAAAGTTATTCCGAGGATGACATACACCGATCTATTAAATATGAAATTTGGTGTAGCACTGAACACGGTAAACTGCAAAGATTGCTTGTGTCGTCGTCGCTATAATTGACTAACGCTGTCAATTACTCAAATTTGTTTAGGAAATAAGAGGCTGGATGAAGCATACAAAGAGAGACAAGCCGCCAAAGGAATAATTTATTTGTTCTACTCCGTAAACGGCTCAGGCCATTTCTGCGGTAAGACGACCTATGATTATTCTCACGTTCGTCATTTCGAAAGAGTTACTATTTTTATTGCTCAGGAATGGCACAAATGGTTAGTGCTCTCGACTACAATGCCAAGTCGTCTGTGTGGTCACAGGATAAATGGAAAGGCCAGTTTAAGGTGAAATGGGTTTACGTCAAGGACGTTCCAAATTCAGCACTACGACATATTCGTCTTGAAAATAATGAAAACAAACCCGTGACGAATTCACGAGACACCCAAGTAAGTATATTTTTGCATATTAGCATTACTTGCAAGTGTTCGTGAATAACTCGTATTGTTTATTGTAACTTGTTAGGAAGTTCCCTTTGAAAAAGGAAAACAAGTGCTGAAAATTCTGCACACCTTTACTCATACGACTTCAATTTTTGATGACTTTATTCATTACGAGAAACGTCAGGAAGAAGAAGCGGAAAGAAAAGTTGTCGTCCAACCTCCTCCGCCTCCACCAATGCATGTTAACAATCGACCAGACAGGGGAGGTCGTGGTGGTTTTCATGACCGGGGTGGTGGTGGCGGTGGCGGTTTTAGAGAAGGCCACCACCACGGACCCCCAGGTCCCCATGATCCTCGTGGTGAACATAACATGAGAGATTTCAGAGACCGTGGGGAACATCGCGGAGGTTACGGCAATTTCAGGAACGATCGTGATTATAGAGATCGGCCTGAACGAGAGCAGTACAGAGATGAAGGCGGCATGGATAGACGGGTAAGTCTAACGGAGACTGTAGTATAGTCTTAAATTAATGGTTTGGCTCTTAAATTGACATTATATTGTACCTTTTGAAGCACCCTTGCGTAGTTTCATATACAATAATACTTATGACACATTGTAATTTTGGTTGTAGGATCGGGATATGCGAGGTGGATATCGAGGAGGAGGAGGAGGGATGGGCGGTGGCCAAGGCCGTCCCCCTTTCAGATCATACGAGACATAAATAAATTGGATGATGATAAACCTGCAACCAACAGAAGATGAAGTAGTAGTAACTGAGAAAACGTTCGGTAGGGTTATGACGTTCTTAGTTTTTTATGGTATGCATTAGTGTTAGTGTAAAAATTTTACAATGGTATTAGCTGTAATCAAATCTCTCAAGACAATTTGCTTTTTTTTATAACGAAGTTAAGTGAGACCTTTTTCTACAACTACAACCAATTCGCGACTCACAGTCCGAAAGAACTTGGAAGTGAATTGGCGAAAGCGAAGTTTTCTCGTACTTTCACTCAAACACATCGCCGAAGAAAGTGAGTGTGAGTTGTGGTAGTGCAGTGAAATCAAAGCTAATCTAATTTGGCTTCATGTTCATTGATCCACTTTATGTCTTCATCATCAGTCGAACAATTTTTCAGGCAAGTGGCTCAGAAGGACGAGAACATTTACAAAATCTGTGCGGTTTGCGTCGTGGTCGGTTGAGTCGTTAGTAGCAGAAGTTAGCAATTCGTAATGACTTTAAGGAAGAAAGTAACTTAAATTTTTAACTTATTTGCATAACTGTCTATAAACCTCCTTAATCGGAATCGGAAATGGAGACTATAATAGGATACATTTACAAATTAAGGATACTTTTTGGTTCGTCCTGCAGCATGATTGATGACGTTGGCAGTAGCTCTACACAAATGGTCTGAGTTTTTAACATTTCCTCCCTTCACGTTCCAGTGACTTACCGAAGGACATGTGTGAACCTTAGTCATTGGAAGCTGTTTTAACTTCTCTCCACTGTTCTTCAATGATTATTGACATTCTGCTCTACTATCGCCCCGAATTGGTCTTAAATGAACATTTGATACTCTAATAATCTAGAAACATTGTCTTCATTTTATCAACAAACATTATTGTCCCATTTGAGGAGAAATGTACTTTCAGTCTCGTGATATCGATGTGAGTGACACAATGGACGGCATATGTAGCCTTTTATCATTTTACATTTAAAACAACTTAACACTAAAAGTGAAATTACCAACCTCGTGGAACTGCATCATGCAATGTAGAAAAACAAGGAAGTGGCAGTGAAGTGAAAGTGCTGTGCTTAAATATTCATTCTGACTAACTTGATTGAAGTCGAACTAAAAAAATGCCTTTTTGTTACTTTTTCATGTACAACTTGGAAATGTATAACGCAAAAAAACTCAACGTGAACGGAAAAATTCATTACCTTCCTAGACTATGGAATATAGAGCATGTAAGCGCAATTTGCTTTCAAATACGTCGAGAGAGAATCAGAATCTGAAGCGTTCTTCTGTGTTACCTTCCTTATCTTCTACAAACAATCGAGCCCAAGCCCATCATACTTTAGATTTAGTTGTTGCTGTTGAACTTGAATTACTTCTTGTACTATTATGACCAGGAGGTTCAGACTCAGACCTTGGAAGGAGTACTTTGTCTTCAGTGCTGCATCAGTTTTTTTGTGACTTACCAAAAGACCTCAACCATTGATGAAGCCATGAGTTCACATCCCTTTGTGCAGTGATGTTTCATGACTTATAAAAAAAAAATCACTACCTTTTTCAATTTTTGGAATCGCCTCTCGCATCATAATCGTTTCGCATTCCACACATTGATGAAGACGATCAAACATTTTTGTGCAATATCTGAAAATACGTGAGAATCAGTCTCCTCAAGAAGAAACATAAAAGAAACTCTTCCACCACAACCAACCAACCACACTCTCTTCTCAAAATAAATACACACCATTTTTTACATGTTTTCAACAGAATTTTCATAATAGGTCTTACAATACCAGCTTTCTTTATAAATTTTGAATCGGAGGAAGGCATGAGTGAAGAGATGATGAAGCCGACAAGAATTTTGCTGCTTGATGATGATGATGAGGCAACCCTTCATTGCATACAAAAGTACGAAAAATCTTTGTGATGAGCAAATGAATTGAGTAAAAGTAGGTCATTGTGAATATGTGCGTGGGTGGGTGACAGTGCATAGAGTTCGAATACCTTATTTGCTTTCCTACTACAAGTGATGCTTATGCTGTAATAATAAAACAAAAACTAAAAAACCGTCTGCGGAAATTAATAATAAAATAATCCCCTACAACAATTTGCCTCGACTTAATTGGAGAGTATAAAATAGTACAATATGCATGTATTTAAAGTAATGTTAATCAATGGATATGATATGACTGAACAATGTTAATTAAGTAGTTTTAGTGATGATGAAACTGCTCTAATAAAAAAGAAGTAAAACGTACTCCTCCCACGATGAAACAGAAACAGGCCACATTATTATACAGTGTTCACTTTTATTTCATTATATTCAGTCGTTGAAATTGTAATATGACAGACAATTTAAACAATGATTGCAGTAACAAGGAAAGCATATCAATTATAAACTTTGGTGGAAGTGTTTATCCATGCATAATACACAATATAATGTTCTATCTTATTATAATGTCATATCAAAATGCATACCATCCATTTCTGCATTAATACCAAGTTATTGCTCGGGATAAGACGAAGGTATCTGTACCAAGTCACAAGTCTGGAATATGAATTTATAGAAAAAGTTTCTAAAACTATCAATAACTATCATCCACACGGGATTGCAAATTCTGCTTGGGGAACGGTTGTATTATTGTTGTTATTATTACTGCCTTGCATTTGCATTCCCGCCCCCGCCGCCAGACCCTTGAGAACATGAGTTCATGTGCATTGGCCAATGTTCTTCCTGGCATGAATAGCCACAATATGATGTATTCCAGCAACTATAATGTTAAGATCAAAGTGTCACGTTCCCTGAATTTAACTTTGCAAGTGTTATATTATATTACTCACCAATAAAATTGCGCCTCTCGACCACATCTAGCACACCACTGCTTCTTCTTTGTTTCTTCAACAGCCTTCGATTTGTCCTGCTCCAATTGTTTTCGATGTTCTGTTACTGCGCGCTTCTTGTCAGCAACGAAGGCATCCTTCATTTCACGAACCACCACATCTAAACAATTGAATACATTTGAATTAGATTCAATGATTATGATGGTCGACTGACGATATGCATGCAATAATCAATGATGTACGTACCATGATTGTGCTTGTATTCCAATAATTGCTTTTTCAATTTTTCGTTTTCATCTTTTAAAGCTTTCATTTCGGGTCCCCCACCGGAAGCGTTGGCTTTTTCTATCATCTCGACTACAATTTGCTCCATGGTAGTTTTCACATTCTCCACCAAGTTCTTTTGCAAATTTTGTACCAAATGTCCAACGGAAGCAGGAACCTGGTTCATTAGATTTCTTCTCGGATTTGGTTTGTTATTTGATTTCAGCAGAGACTGGCCTCCATCATGAGTGGCTAGAACGGAGATTGGTAACCCATTAGCGGTGGATGCTTTCACGACAACCTGTCCTCCATTTAAAGTTCCTTCAGTGATCCCGATAACTGAAAAAACCACAACCACATTTCCGATTAAAAATCTCATGTCCAGCTATCATTTATCACACCTGGAGCCAAACTGTGACACGGGGTAACTGTGATTGTTCCTATTAATTTTGAATAATTAATAATTTGGAACGACTATAAAGTTACGATTTGTACCTCCAGGAAGCGTGATGGCTCCTTGAATTGATTGAACCTGGTTCATGTGTACAGCGTTGGAGAATCCTTGAGCCTGCAATGTGGACGAATCAACTACCATTGTCGAGGTGGCATCCTTTGGTTTCTGGCCCTGATTTTTCATCTGCAGCATCTGAGCGTTGGGTGGTCGGGACCTAATTTTTGCAAAACGCACGTATTAAGGTACTTATACTAATTCGGAATATGGAATGCTGTTGTATTAATCTTACGGCATAGTCTTCATCGGCTGTCTCATTGGAAGTCCTCCTGGCCTTTGGGGTCTCATCATAACACGTGATTGCTGTCCCTGCCCTGGCATTCTTTGTCCAGAGGCACCCATCATTCCTGTTGGCCTGACTCTTCCCATCATTTGTTGTGGAATCAATCCTGGTACTAATCTAGCGCCATGACCTTGAATCAGCCTTCTGGGTTGAGCGTGACGTTCTTCACCGGTTTCGTCTCCTACAGGGGAAATGGAGATGTCTTTTGACAGATTGAAACGCATGCCAGGCGAAGCAGTTCCACTCAGATGATTCAACAATTCAGTCTTTCCAGACCCCCCAGTCTGGTGATATTCTTCGCCGGAAGGCTCGTTTTTAATAAAAACTTCACTGGGGTGCAACAACTTTCCCAATTGAGTTGTTGCCGGATCAGGTTTCTTCTTCACCTCACTGGTTTTCATTAAACCAAGTGAGGTAAGAAAAGATTTAGGAGGGGGAGGCGTTGATTCTCGTTCTTCCTTTATCACTTCCTCTCCAGTCTCAGAATCAGATGGCTTGAGAACAGACCTCAGGACACGTTTTTCCGAATCTGATGTCATAGATGCTGGTGATGAAGACCCACCCTCGGTTCGACTGCTGCGTCGAGTGGGGCGCCCTGCTAATGCTGTAGCTAAAATACCTGTCGGCTTAGCTGGCTCTGACTCAGTCTCCTCGTTCTTTTCAGCAATATGGTCCTCCTCCTCGTCCGCAGTTACTCCCTCTGCCTCTACCTCATCCCTTACTTCTGGGTGTGCCTTCGCCGAACTTTTTTCTGCATCAATACTTTGATTGTCTGTTACAGCTGCCGAGCTCACAGGTTTGTGAACCTTTACTACTGGTTTACTGACAGAACCTTCATCTACAATCGAATTGTTCACAATGGTAGGATTCGTTTTCAGAGAAGAAATTCTTATAGTCATTGTCATCGGTGACTTCTTAGCTGTTTGGGGAACCGCAACCGCCTTGGAGGATCCTTCTGGTTTATACTATTAAAAAAGTTGTGCGAAATTAGACAACCGTTGTAACGAGACACCTCATCAACGTGTAATACCTCAGGTAACATTTGTCGTATTTGTTCCACGGATAGCTGGGGTCCAATTAAAGTTTTTGTAGTTGCAAACACAAATTCGCCATGCTGCTCCTTCAACTTATCAACGTGAGCATTGAGTTCCTAAAAAATGTTTCCATCATTAGTTTAGAAACCGAATGTCAATAGTCCCTGTGTTCATTAGACATACTTCTATAGCGGTGAGCAATGCTGCGTTGCGTTTTGCAGGAGTGGTAGAAGTGGGATTCTCCTCACTGTACAGAAAGCAATCCTTCCGAACAACCCAAGCCCTATCATGTGCTCCAAAAAAGCGAACATCTACCATGTCGTCTTTAATCCTCATAGCCTTGGCCGGCCAAAACGGAAAACCTTTATGTTCATTAATTAACACTGGTCAGTATATGTGTACGAATATATCAGACATACGTTTCCCACCTTTCAACTTTGCCCAGACCAAAATGTGGGGACGTCTGCATGTTTCCACGAACCAAAAATCGGGATTATTATGAGCTTGTATCTACATGAATCAACAAATTAGCCAGTAATAATTTTCAACCTCATACTACGCACTCAATGACACTTACATAGCATTCCGAACATGTCTCAATGTCTTGAATTTCCTGACGGCAAACTTTAAGTATCTTCTTTGCAATCATAGTAAACGGAGAGTTTGCTGTCAAAAAATCAATCTTCTGTTACAAAATTATTCTGGCAAATTACTTGTAACTATTTACCTGAATTATACACAATCGAGTTGTGTGCCAACCATTGAGCATCAGCAAGGAATGCTTCTGTGGAGCCGTATTGCCGTTTCCTAACATTCTCTTTTAGCGTGTGCAAATCCATGGGGTAAACGATATAATCAAAATAATCCACTGCATCCTCCGGGTTCACGGGATGCATAAAAGGTTCCGCCTGTCGTAAGGTATTTATTATTAAAATCTGCCTGATGTTATACTTTTAATTACAACTTACCCCAGGAACACTTTCCATTCTTTGGCAGGAATACTTTAGCATCAAAATTAATTGATCGACAGAAAGGTGACGCATTGTCTCTGATCTAGAAGTGGAATGGATTACATAGGATTAGGATTACCTGAATTTACAAGAGCTATAATCGTATTGCCTACTGTACCTCGTCTCTAAATTTTCGGCATTCATAACAATGGCGCATTCTGGACAAATGCAGGATTTGATAGCTGTTTCTGCGACTGGTTGATTTTCTTTGGGAGGTTCGTCAGACGCGTGCATACATTTAGAGTGGTAGGCCCGAGGACAGATTTTACAAAATGCTTGGACGCCTTCCTTATGACAATTCCAACAGTACTGATCATGTTTTTGCCCAACCTAATTGTAAACCATTTGTTAAATTCCTATGCATTGTCTCTACTCTAATCTGTTATACTTACTGCTGCTCCACCAGAAATACTGCCACTGCTTCTAACTTGTTTGCGCTGTGGACCGTCATCGTTTGACGAATGTGATGCAACTCTTTTCCTTGAAGCTACGGCTTCATAATCAGAGGCGTCTTCAGTCCCTTCCCCCTCTGCTTGATCATCCATTGCCAGTTCTTCTGTCTCTGCCTCATCGATAGCTGTCATTAAAAAATCAATTTATTACACTGAAATGGCTCAATATAAAAATATATTGTTAGATACCTTCATGCTCAAATTGCTCTCCTCCTCCTTCGTGGTCCAGATGTGGAGGAGGGATTTCCTCCACGTCTTCGTCGTCGCTGTTTCCGCCAAAAATTTCCTCTCCGTTCTCGTCAAGTAAAGCGCTGGAATCTTGCATCAAAGGAGGACCGTCGTCACACTCTTCTTCTTCCTCTCCCACTTCCCCTTCTTCTTCTTCTTCCTCCTCCTCCACTAACCCTCGCAGATGTGCGGGCAATCCCTCCCCTTCTTCATGATCCCCATCGCTATCTACCTCTTGATGCATTTCTGCGTCATCAACCTCCTCGTCTAAATGAGGCATTTCCTCTTCACTATCTTGCCGTTCTTCGCTTTGGTCCATCCTTCATTCAGATACAGGGCGTACTTCGGAATAAATATCGCTCAAAATTCCTCCTTCCGAAGTCAATGTCTCGTACTTCTGCAAAGTAACAACAACACGATAAATTCAATTTCAAGCCCTTCTCAAACACACATCACACCAGCACGGGAGGAACACAAGTCATGTCATGAGCGAATGAGGCCGGACGAAACGAGACCAAGGTCACCTTCCTTACACACCATCAATTGTACTAATCGGGGTTATTGCTCACCACCTACTTGTTTCTACTTTATCTGTCAGTTGCATTGCGAACAGATGCTTTTGCTACACTACTCCTCGGTAAAACGTAAATTACTGGTCACAATGGGAAAAGATGATGGTTGGTGGATTGAAGTAGGAAATTGATTTATGGAATGAACTGCTGTGCCATCGACAGCCGTTTGACGCAATTAGAAACACTTCGGAAACCTAAATTCAAATTCCAATATGACACCCACAGGAACCTTACAATCATTACACAGGACGGACCCTCCGTCAGTCAAGGAACATCAGTAGTTTCTATTCGCCCCATCTCTTTGAAACTAACCCCAATGCTCTCTATCTACTATGTAACAGTACAACAATGGATACATTACATTCAAGTATATTTCCGTTTGACAAATTAAAACCCCCGACCCGAACTAACCCCACTAACTAATGTATGTCGTTCGCTATTCTTTTCACATGTTTGTTTTGCTGTCACCTTATACTTTCTTTCTTCGGACCCGTTCGTTCGTCTCTCGTCCCAGAACTCAAAAACACCAGCCTGCTACCTGGATAGATTTCCTCCTCCTACATTGACAAATATCAAAAACACACAATTAATTCGACTAAATATTTAATAAGCTCACATGTCCCGGCCTACCTTTTCTCTTCTTCACACTTTCCCCCCGATTCCTGCTCTCGAACGAATTGACGACCTCTCTCAAATTCAATACGGAATGTGGGTGTGTCCTCCCTCGAGGGTTCTCTGTTCCTAACGGCGGCGCCTACAAATGTAAGTCAACAATTAAACCAACAATCGCAATCATACAAACCCGGACTCTCTTACCTTTTGGAATTGAAGAATTATTATTTTCCTGTGTGAATTAAATATTCCGTTCCGTCCCGTGGGAGCCAAGTGTTTCAACAATATAAAGCTTTGAGGTGTTGGAGACCTCCTCCTTCTCGTAAATATCTGTGTCTCTGTGGCTGAGGAGGAGAGAGGCACAGGATATGCGATGCGATGCATAAAAATGCGAGAGAGTAGTGCTGCTATACTTATTTCAACTCGCTATCGCTGCTGCTGCTGCTGCTGCTTCGGGCACACGGACGGAGGAGGAAAATAGACTGTTTGTTCTTGGCTGCTTTTGCTTGCCGTGCGAGGAAATAAGGCAGCCTCTGAGAGAGCTATCCATAAAATACCATAAACCGGGTGCTTCTCAACGAAGAGCTGAGGTCTTTGGTTGGGCGGAGCTACCCCAGGCCAACCCCTCGTCGGTTACCCATCATCACGCAGATTCAAAAAAAAAATATCATACCCTCGTCTCACCATCCTTCAGAGAGACCAAAAAAGCTTTACATTTACACTCAACGAACGAGCCACGCACGGACGGAGGAGTTGGGGGAACCGTATCGCCATCATCATCGTCAAGGTTTGTTTGTGGTGTGGTTGGTGTTATGGTGGTGGTGGTAATAAAATAATTGTAGTGGAGTCATATAATCCATAGGTCTGTCTCTAATCTACAACGGTGGTGTCACCACTGCTTCAGTCAACAGCCCAAAGTCATTGTCTCCTCACACAATGGAATTTGGAATATTTGCAGGGTCATTGAATTGTCCCTAGGTTCCCTCCCACCCAGGTCAGGCCAACTCCAAAGGTAGGTTCATAGTCTGGGCGCTGTGGTGGAATGGAACTCCACAGGAATGCCAAAAGAGTTCAGTTCGCCCCCATAGACCTTCATTCAATGCCTGTGCAAGCCAAGGGACGACCAAGAGAATGCATAGAGAATCGATCATGCAGAAGATAGAGAGAGTTTGAGTAAAAGTGAGACAAAGCTAATGCAAGCATTATATTTGCAACTTTATTGCAGCAGCAGCACTACCAAAAGTAGTACAGTTATTTATGCTGTGTTGTTAGCGTACATTTATGTACATCCTTCAGATAACCTTGAATGGCAGAGAGAGAGAGGAGGACGGACGTGTGGATGTAATTTTCATTGCTGAGGTACATAGTGCACACTCTAAGTCTAACTAAACTGAAATATTTTGGCATTGTGCACTTTGGTAAGGAATGTGCATAAGTCGTACCTACGTACTTTGAACATACTTTAGGCTTTACCACCACCACAGTTCCTAATTAGAGCGTTGCAACCTTGAATCACTTATACTTTTAGAAAAGTATCCTTATCCTTGAGGATCACTTGGCAAGGCAATATGATGGGTGGTTTGGTTGTGTGGCGCATTTGTCTAACAATAAGATCCAATGTTTCTGCGCATAGGTTTAACAGCCTACGTCCCTGGCGAACATTGTCTCTTCTAAAGACTTGGGGTTAAGGATACGCGGACGCCCTTTGTCATATCCACGATGGTTGCATTGTATGCAACCCGGGTCCCAGGGACTGGGAGGCTGCTGCATGGACTATGCGTATCATTGTCAAGACATGGAAGACCTAATGACCAGTTCAAACCCTGTTGGCGTACCATGACAAGCTCATCCTCATCACACTTGCTTCGGATAGAACAATCCGAGGACGGACTACGGAAAATTACCCTGATAGACTCTAAGACTAGGTTGTACGACTGTTCCTTATGTCAAGCATAAGAGTATGGCATCTCATGTGACAAATTGTAATAGAAATGCCCTATCGATGCAGATGATGAATGAGTTAATTTCCGCAATGGAAAACGAGAAGTCTGACCCCAAATTGAGGAGCATAATGATATCTGCTTCACCCGCAGGTTCTGTATTCAGTGCTGGCCATAATCTCAAGGAATTAGTAAGAAAGAACTCGACACCTTTTAAAGTATTTTTAGGGTGTAAATCCAGTATCCAATTTTTCACATTAGACTGTCGAGAATGGGGTTGAGACACAGAGAGCGATATTCGCAAAGTGCAATGATCTCATGATGACAATTCGAGTGGGTAAAGTATTGATAAAATGCCATTTGGTATTGAATAATTGATATGACAAGGTTTTCAAATGTTCAGAGGGCTGAAGTACCTGTTTTTGCCGTTGTGGAAGGCCTGGCTGCTGCTGCAGGTACCCATTCAATTCATTCTCACACCCACATATCGGACTCAAACCAATGCAATTTGATTAGGGTGTCAGTTGGTAGCAGCTTGCGATTTTGCAATCGGCAATGAGAATGCAAAGTTTTCAACCCCAGGGTAAGGCAAAATGCCAGCAATGAAAAATGTCTCAAATTACACGTTTTGTTTCAAAAATAGGGCGAGTTTCGGCATTTTCTGTACCACTCCAGGAATCAGTGTGGCCAGGTCAATTAACCGTTCTTTGGCAGCATACATGGTAATGACAGGGCTACCCTTAACAGCTACTGAGGCATGCCAAGCTGGACTTATTTCCAAAGTGGTAAAACAAGAAGCCATAGGTGGGTATAAAATGTTCCCATTCATTACCAAAATATTTCAAGATTTTGTCTTCTGCAGACTCGTGTATTCATGAGATTCATACCAGCATTTGTTCCAAAAGTCGCTCCGTCATAAAATTGGGAAAGGAATTCTTCTACAAGCAAATTGAAATGACGTACGAGGAAGCACTCAAGTAAGGACTTGAAAACAATTTGAACGTATGGACACTTATTATTTAAAAACCTTTTAGGGCAGGTGCTGACGTGATGGTTCAAAATCTACAGTACCAGGATGCCCAGGAGGGACTCAAGGG
>JAQIWU010000985.1:0-19710 GCA_034696445.1 Isotomiella minor | reverse complement strand
CACAATGTGTAAAGCTGCACAATCTGCTTTGCTAAAAGTTTTGTCTCTTTTTTAGCTTCAACTTGTCAAGCGAGTAAAGTTTTGAAAAGAATGGGAATGTTCATTATTACCGTGCATTTAAACAAACGCTTTACACTAATTGCAGGCTGCGTGAAGAAGTGCGTCGACGAAATCCAGGGAAGCTTGATATCTAATAAATTATTTCGAAGAAATATTATTTTGAGTACAAAGTCTAGTTCTTTTCTTTTTATGTGAAGAAGAAACTTTTACTGTGATTACTGTTTAAAGGTTAAACAAGTTTTCTCTTCAGGATGGCTGAAGGAATTCCATCACACAATTTCAACCTGTTTAGAAGAACACAACGGGGTTGCCCTACTGAGCTTCTAGGACTCGAGAGAATGAGAAGATGAGATCTCACCACTCCAACGACTCGTATAAAACTGAGCGTTCAGCGGGTAGAAAACTCGCTTTTAGCAGAGAGAGTTTTTGGTTGAGTTTGAGGCAGTTTAGTTCTCTCTCTTCGTCAATTCAATGGTTCTTCTTCTTGTACTCTGTTCTGTTCATCTCTCGCTCCGGGTGACAATACCAGACCATCATCTAATAA
The DNA here is from genome assembly GCA_034696445.1 of Isotomiella minor. Lineage (NCBI taxonomy): Eukaryota > Metazoa > Arthropoda > Collembola > Entomobryomorpha > Isotomidae > Isotomiella > Isotomiella minor. The sequence goes on along the minus strand of JAQIWU010000985.1, from coordinate 19,106 downwards.
TCCATCCAACTATTAACCAGACAAAATCATCCTTTCATATTATAAATCTTTCTCGAATTGAATTTTATAATGGATCCACTCCATTAAACGGCTTGTTCAAAGAGAAAGATTGTTCCAAGTCTGTAAAACAACTGCACAAAATGATCTGAGCTCTACTACTAAAAGGTCAAGCCAGAGAGAAGAGAATCTCGCTGGATTAGTAAAATATAGGGATTTACCGTTTTGTGGGCTTGTCTTTTGAATTGATACGCAGATATCATGCGATCTTCTCGAATAATGTAATGGGCTTAGAAATTATTGCACAAATATAAAACACCTTTCTGTTAACTTTGTAACGTTTCCTTTTACTCACCTCTCAGGCTTGAGTTAAGTTAATGGGTGCCTGCATGTGGCAGACGGACATGACATAACTTTGCCTAAAAGCTGGGGGACGTCTCCCTGCTTGATACTGACGATACGCCTGCTAAATTGACTGACCATGACAATGGCTCTTTAATGAAGCAAAGAGTGAATAGGGAAAATATATGGGGACGGGGGAACTTGAAGGTGTTGTTGTACATTCAAGGTGTGTTTGGAAAGGACAGGAATTCTTCCAGCCTGCCTTTCTTTCCTCCATTTCACTCCATGTCGATTGATGTTATGTTGATTTTGACATGGCTCATAAGTAAGCAAACATTTATTTTCACCATTTCCTTCAGTTGAACATCACATCAAGAAATATATTTTAAGACCTCCTGGAGTCAACCAGAAGAGTTCAGATGTTGAAACATCTCCTCCAAATCCGTCCAGTAAAACCAACCCAAACCTCGCCATACACACACAGAGACCAAGAAGTCTCCTTGTGAAATACAAGGGCTGGAACCCATTTAACACAAAGTTACCAGCAATGAACAAAAAAGTAATACGACTTGCCTCGTTATGAAATAAAATTGTCTAGTTTCCCTTTCATAGTCAACAATGGATTTTAATGGAAGGAGTCAATGGGTATAGCAGAAGGAAGAAAGCAGTGATGAAAAACGTACTTTTTAGTCCAGGAGGGACCAAAGCGAGAGGTGACTAAAAAGTCATGGCGAGAGTTGAGCGAGCCTTTTGTCCGTGTCACTCAATCAATCTTTAAATATCTCCCGTTTCATCTCCAGTTTGGTTTTTTTAGACCCGTTTGCTTTGCTCTGTCACTAACTGGACCCTCTCTCCAGCAGCCTTAACGTAGCGTCATGCCTCACTTCAAGTCTTTTTAGACTTGTTCACTTTCCTTCGTCTTCTGGATGCCCAGTTTTCTCCCCACACACACACTGCTACAACAGTTTCGTTAAACGTATTTATTTTGGAAGTAGAAAAAATTGTCAGAACAGGGGCAAGGATACGTGTCATTGGGTTGTTCTCCTCGTCATGGTTGATGACTTGGTTAATATTTCAAGGGCTCTCTTTCCTTCTCCCCCCACTTATTAATGCTCGCATAATTATCACATTATGCACACTGACAGAAGGTTGTGTGGTGGTTCGATGTTTGAATTCCGTTTGACTGCTTTTTTGATCGTCAAGAAGATTTGTGAAACCAGTTAGTGGTGCAAGCACAGGCTTGTTTGTTTTATTCTGGACTACATTCCGAGAACTTATTTGATAGAATGGGTCGTTATTACTATGTTTTTTTACTCAAATTGTATACTTTGCAGTTACTCATTTCATTTCACATTTCCTGATCAGATACGGTTTACTAGAATACTAGAACGAGATGAGGTGAGATCTGTTCAACAGGGTCCACTTTAATTTGAGGGCTTAGTTAAATAAATGAGTGGTGAAATGAAGTGGGTTGAACTGAACTGTCTGACTGTCAAGGGGGACTGATCCTTATCTTCTGGAGAAGGGCTCTGGAGATGGAGGACCAGAACTAGGAATGAGAAGTGTTAGATGGATAAGTACGAACCTTTAGTGCTCTCTTGTGCACTTTATTTTCTCTGTAACAAAATGAAACAAACTATGAAATGAGCAATGGAAAAGACAGAATTGCAAGTGATGCACACACATAATGCTTTCGAAATGTCCATGAACCGTTTAAGCATACTTTCACCAGATGCATTTTTAGCCATCCTCAATTAGTTAACTCAAATGAATAAACCCTGCCCAACATTGCATATTATTATGATGAGTAACTTTGTAATAGAAGAGGTTCTTTCATTCCATTTTTTATGCCTTGCCTGCGTGACACAAAACTCAACTCGAACTCACTCACATTTCGGATGAGCTCATGCAGAGTGAAGAAATCAAACAATTAAAGGGATGGAGTGTCCTGTCAAAATAACAGACCTCAACTTATTCTCCCATCAATCATCCAAAATATAATAATATAGAGTATCTCTCCATGTGATGGAATGGAATGGCGTAGCTTGGATGCCTCTGCAGTTTCAGTACACCACCCTCCCTCCCTCTTTCTTCCATTTATTCAGCACGTCACAAAAGGTTATTAACGTAGGAACCACCGTACAATTAAATGGGAATCCGATAGCAGTGCATGCGTTGCATGAGAAAAATTTTAGGTGGTGCAATAATGCAATGTCCTCAGAAGAGTTTGTATATCCATCTATTCCTGGATGCTAGTATTAAATTTAGATTTATTTAATACCCATCTTTCTTTTGCGAAAGGAAGAACACATGCACATATTGCGTCTTGTTTGAGCTTTTTCTTTTTTATGGGAAGTTAGGATTATAATAAATTTAGGAATTTTAAACCCGATTTTTATGGAAAGTCACGTCATCCGAAATTCCCATCCCATTCCTTGTCTCATTCTTCCAGTTCAGTCTCGGAGTTGAAGTCTACTACAATTCCCAACTTTCTTTTCCTCAGTTTGCATTTCTTTTTTTTCCTTGCAAAGTAAAGGTTTTGTTTTACTCTTTTTCCGTGATAGAGAAACTTACAACACAGTCACAATTCACTCACTTAGCCAAGGCAAGCTTATGTTGCTGCTGGAAGACAAGAAGGAAGGAAGGAATGAACCTTCATAACCGGAATTCGGTTGGGGTATTTTTATCCCTTCCTTCATAATCTCAAGGGGAGAGTAAAAGAAAACAAAATTTCAGTGCGAACAGATTAGGGCATTTTTGTTTTCTTCTTCTTTCCTGGGGCATTTAAAGCTTTGCATAAAATTGTTTAATGGGATTCGAAGGGTAAAATATGGCTTAACAACAACACATCCGCTTCATCTCATCATCATCATGAGGGAGAAGGTGGAGGTTATACACCCACAAGACCTTCAATTTCCGTCTCATCTGTTCTTGGATCCCCGTTTCTCTCACACGTCATGACGAAGAGATTGGTTATTGGGAATGTGTAAAACTACTTGACCTGTCTTGCTTTAGAGTTTGTGAAAGCGTGTGAAGTTAACATAATGAGCTATTATGTAACAAAAAATGATAAAACTTTGTAGTTAGTTAATGATGAAACTTTCAGGCATCATTAATTTGATAATAAATTAATGTTCCATGAATCGTTATGCATTCTACTAGTCAAGTAATTAACGCAGAAGCAATTATTCAGTAGCAAGACAGCAGCAGCTTCCCTAACGGGTCGTATTTACTGCTTTTCTTTGGCCATCACAGTCTTATCATTATGAATGCTGTTTTAGACTTGTGCATGTACCAGCAAAACTTTTGCTATTTTAAATAACTAATCACGTTTAATTTATGCGGTTGCGAATGCATGCTACTTCTGGCACTTGTTTCATGGAATTAAACTGCACCTTATCTTTATCGATTAACGGGGGAATTAGCTCTAATAACTATGAACAACACCTAGGGATTAAATTTTCAGACCGGACACCTACGGATGGCATTACGTAATGAAGGTGGTTAAAGTAAGTGAAAGTTCACACCATACTTTCCAACCGGGAGTAGGCATTGAGTTGTATTGCCATTGGCTATTACAGAAAGTCGGATTGGCTAAACTGTTCGTTCATCCCAGGCCAGAATATTTCCATTTTCTAAACTACCATTTGAAACATTAGAAAAACCACACAGTCAATGAAAATGCGTTATAATTTATTACCCCTGCGTGCCAAAGGAGTATAGATCATCAATCATTTTCTGAGGTGACATGTCAAGATAAGTGCGTGTGCTAAGGTTGGAGGAACGCACCTTCTTCCTCTCCCTTGTGTTTCCTCTCTCTTTCTTCCATTCATTCACTTTTACCAAAATGCATCATCACAGAGTAAATTTCCATTCTCTCCCCTTTTCTTCTGACTTTCTCATGCCAATCAAGTGTCAGCGTCGCCATATCTCTTGTGAGGAAAACAGCTTTTCAACATTCTGCTACAAACAAGGGGAAAGAAAGGAGTTTGCAATCGACCAGAGACCAAGCAATATTGCACCCAGTTAAGTTGAGTGATACAATGTACTACTGCGGGTTGGTTTGGTACTGTCATGTCATGTCACCTTTGGACGCATGTAACTTGCATTAAAGATTAGTCTACCAGACCTCAAGTCTATATTTTTTTCCAGGATTTTTATTGGAACAAAATGAATTAATCATAATTTGGCTACCGAACCGACGGGAGAAATTCATTCATGAACATGATCGAATGGAAATTCAATCAAGTTTTTTTTTGTAAGCAAGCAAAACCTTATTATATGCAAATCGTAGATTTTGGCAGGCACACCAATGCCCTTTCTTTATGGATCTACAGAAAGTATAAGTATTGTAGCCATGTAGCGTCTGGTGTGACGGCCCTCGGAAAGAAATTTATATTCTGTCAACGTGTCTGCTCTGATCTCTGATGAGTGAATTGAACATCATCCTCTTGAGACTGGACAAGAAGAAAGCACGTGCGTTTTGATTGCCTGGTGAATTCGAAATGTGCCTTCGCCTTCGGTACGTTTGGCGTTACTGCCCGTCCAATCGCGCAGTAAGCCAAGTCAGTCTTTTTCAGATTCATGAAAATCATGGAATTGTGTCAAATAATTGTTTCTCAAACTATAGTTTTGTACAGGAAATGGTCGGATAATTCCTTTGCAACAAACAGTTATGTGGGCTTTCTCACAACCCTTTGCTTCCTTTCAAGACCTGAAAAGTATGCATGTTGCGTATGTACACTTGTGCAGTAATGCGTTTTTAATGCAACTCAACTTTTCGTGCAAGCGAACTTTCTTTCAGCTTCGTTTCGGACTACTACCTTGCACCACTATACTCCTACGAATGACTCTATTCATTATTTAAAACTTTGATGAAAGAACAATTCTAACTGAGAGAATGTCTGGCATGGAGAATAATGTTAGGAATTCTGAGTTGTACTTGTGTCAAAAGACAAGTTTCTTAAAATAGTCAATGAAAGGATTTCACTAATGGGAAAGACGTTCGAGTTTTATGAATCATCAAACTGACATCAGACACTGTTACTGTTGTGCCGTGCTGAATAGGGAATCGCTTCTGGAATTCCATTTGATGACGATTATGTGACGAATGACACCCACCAACCATCAAGTTCAGAATACCAGTATCGAGAAATGCTCATTTTCATAATGAATCGTTGTCATTCTACCATCGAATGGGCAGAAGTATCAAAATCATCGGTAACATTTGAGGAGGTTTTTAAATACACCTAGAAATGATGACCTAGAGGGCCAAGTTCTTCACTGAGTAACTCTACTGTTTCGATTGCGAACCGAAAACTAGGATTTTGAACCATTCGACGACAATATCATCACCCACCTCCGATACCATATATCTGACATGTATTCTGTGCGACAATATTACTACTTCACTTATCTGTCACACCACGTTATGCTTTCTTTTTGGGAGGAATACGAGAGAAGTAGCGATAAAGCCGTGTTGTTCCCACTGCGGTTCTTGATGGGGTGAGAAGAATGGATGAGTGGTGACAAATGAGACTGAAGCACAGATGCAGTTCGTCCTAAAATCAACACCGACGCTCCCTAAAAACTATCTAATTGACAAACAAGAGATGAAATGAGTCATTCCAGCTGAATAAGCAAATAGTAGTCGACACTCTACAGCATGGAAGATATCTTCATTGCTATTGCCCCCTTTCAAGAAACGGTTTCAGATTTCCATGATTTCTATTTGGCTGGCATATCGCATCACAGAGAAAAAGGATGTGATGTATCTCAAGCATTGTCCCCCTTCCTCTGATTGATTACTATCACTCACTCTCACATCATATTAAGCCCATCAGAAGTCCTCATTACTCGAGAAAAAGTGACAGCACATTACAATGCGACGAGAAGGAATGGAATTGTTCCTGCAACGTCAAATAACGTTAGAGAGGAAAAAGATGAAGATGGTGAAAGTCTATTCTATACTATACTTAATAATAAGAGGGGGAAATATTGTTAGATGAGATGAAGATGAGACTCTCCGTGAGAGATTTGATGAAGACAATATTAGGATTATTTTTTCCTCGTTTGCTCATCCGCAATTTTAGTAAGTTGTTCTAATCACCATGAAATATGATAAGGCAGTCATGTGCGTGGGTGAAGATTTTTCCAATTTCGCCAAAAGACTTGTTGGAAAAGAATATATGGTTTGCCACCATTTAAGGAATCGAATTAAGAATGACAAGTATTCATCATTAAATATTAATTGGTGTTGAATCATACAAGAAAATCCACACAGTTTGGATTATTTTGAACAGGAATGAGACAGGAGAATTTGAATGAGACACGACTCAAGTTCAACTCGGGAGATAAAGAATGAAGGGCAAGAATTTTGATCTTTCAGCTTTAAAAAAAAGTTTTAAACTGATTAAAAAAGTTGATTGACCTTAACCATATATATTTTTCACTCAATTTATTTACGAGATTACAAATAATACGGAATAAAGTCTGCCCACTGCCCACAATCTCAATTTCAAGGAACAACATGGTGATAAAACTTGGGAATTGACAAGATTATGACCATCATAGTCACTTCGGTGGTGTCAGTTTGCTAGTCAATCTAACAGTTTTACAGATCAGAGTGCTCTGTGACTTTGGCTATGCTTAATCATCATCAAATCAAAATTGCTGCAAAAAACTGCATGTAATGAAGCTAAGAAGGATGCATCTGACACTTTCAATTTAAGTAATTGATTTAAAGTTCATGTGATATACCAAAAATCATGAGCCTCTTGAGAAGTGGCACTATGCACTTATGTGTGCGACAAAATCAACCCTGTTGTAGTCAATGAGCATATTTTTTATCAAAATTGCGACAAGTAATTGGCTTATCGTGACTGAAAGGTGTTGACTTTTCTCTTGAAATCCGCGTAAAATTTCTGATTTTATGGAGCATCATTTAAGCTTCAGTGTATCGACGCTGATGATGTAAAGTTGCAGAAGGATGATGATGGACAATTGAAGACATGCGCTAACGAGAAGAGGGTGCGTCAAGTCAATGTTTATGGGAAATGTTCACGTTAAGGGCAAAAAAATTACCACCCACAGCCGGCCAAATCTATGCAAACGCTGCCTTATCATTATCAAGCAGGGTTTATGAGGAAGATTACATGAGATGAGACCATCAGACAATCCTCATTGTGTGTATAACCAACAGGCAGTTTGAGACTTTTATTTGCTGGTTAAATGCTAATTTCTTCCTTTTACTATTAAATCGTTGCATGTAAGCCTGTAGCAAAATAAAATAGAAACAGCAACGCAATGACATTAAAAAGTCAATTGAAGTTGAAAAGGAACGGTTTGTTGAAGAAGTGGACGTATGAAAATCTCTGCTATTATATGGCTGTGAACTTTTTGTCTCATTCATTCAATTATTTTCTCCCTCGCCCTTTTCTTCTCTCCAGGTATTGCATGGCTATGGCTATCTCATTCAACTGTGGATGCTTGTGGATTACAAAAAAGTTGAGTTGAGGCCATTCTATTTGCTTGTTTTGGTGAAAAGGACCGGTTTTTTGTCACATTTTGACTTAGATAAACTAATGGCATGATGGTGTCAGCTCGGTTAAAATATGGGATACTTTATTCACTCAGCAAATCTCAAAAATCTACATTAAAAGAAACAAATCAAGTTAATTGAAATCTGTGTGGGAATTAATCCTACACTTTATGCAGTATTCATGAGTTTGCGTTTGACTTGCAACTTTGTGTCTTCTTCTTGTCGTACCTTCGATCTGCAGACATTTACATGTGCATTTATGTCCACCATCAACTTGACTATTACTGCGTTATTAGAGAATATTGCTGTTAATATTGCTTGCACCAGCGGGACGACAAGACATTACATTTACATCGCATGATGATGAGTCTCACCAGGTCCAAAGATGGATGCAAATTATCTCTGTCTGTCCGTGGCATAAAGAATCAAAATCCGATGATATTTGTTAAACCACGGAGGGTTCCGTTCCAAACACATTAACCTTATGTATGGCTTAATATTGCAATAAGCATATATCCTAGATTTGTCTTCTTGATATGTGGAAAAGTGAAGTGATTTAAGTGGTTTGGTATTTGTTGCATATGGCGAAGGCATTTTCCATTCATTACTAAAGAGAGATGTTGGTGTAGCTCTTATCTTGATAAGATTTCTTATATGTCAGGAGTAATTTGTGTCTTTTATGTTCTACATTGTTCAGTGGAATTTATTGCAAAGACAAATAACCCAACAAATAGTCGTAGTTAGTAAGATAGAGACTACTGCTGATAAGTCAACAAGTCTAAGCGGGGGCTAAATGAAATGACATTTTACTTTTATTCACCGACCTCAGGACAAAAAAGAATCCTCCAAATCCATGTAAGCAATAACGACAATTTCAGAATCAACGAACTTGGATGGCTAATTTATACCTGAGCCAGAAAAAGCTTCTTTTGTATTGATGAAATTGCTTTCATCTCAATGTCTTTCTCTTCTTTTGTTCCTTAAGGAATGGAAGTAAGAGGCCTTTCATTCACGAATGAGATGTTCTATTTGTAAAACAAAATGGTAAAAGCACAGACAAGAACATCATGACAAGACAAGAGTAAGAGTAATTCTGTGGGGAATGGGGGCCAACAAACAAGGAAGCCATAACAAGACTTAACCGATGTTTGTTTTACATTAAGGTTGGCTACGGGCCTGGTGTGTAGTAAAATCTTGGTTTTTGGTGGCATCGGGAACCATCCCGCACGAATTTAATGTCAGTGTGACTGTTTTTACATCGTTTCTTCTTTCTCCTCATTGAAGGCGATTGGCGACGAAGAGCCTTTTGCTTTTGACTTTCTTTATTCTTCCTGTTCCAGGTTAGGGTAAAACATTTACATTTTCGGAGTGTGGAGCAGAAGGGAAGAAGTTGGATGTATGCCAAAGAAAGGTTGGACCATGGCCTGACTGAGGTAGTCTAAAAAAAGTGTGTAATACTCTTGGCTAAATGTTAGTCGTCAATGTTTTTGTACCGAGTTTTCCCACTTTCTCCACCTTGCACACTTTGTGAGAAAGAAAGGCTTTCCATTCTTGTCGCTCTATTTAACAATAGCATACTTTCAGAGAACTTTCAAAACTAGTGCACCTGAAATTTCAGGATTGAGTGCTCAAAAAGAAATATTTTCATCGCTGTTGACTAGGCTTGACCTGCTATGAGCACACGTATTGTTTGGACTTTTGACCTTATCACAGTCGTCCATTCGTAATAACCACACTTCAAGTGTAATGAATACACAATTTTCTTTACTTTTTACTTTCCCTCGGCTTTTTTCTGTGACGAGCTTTCTCTCCAAAGAACGTCAAGATCACCCATAAATACAAAAGAAACAAACCAATGAAACAGGAATAAACATCTGACAATGCTAAGTCCTTTAAAACGACTCGAGACACTTTTGGACAAGGTGGGGTAGTGTGCCACAAATACTCGGCTTTGTACTTGAAGTTAAGTCCTTTCTCCATTGACTTGAGCAACCTGAGAGAGAACGGAAAACATTTTTATAAAAAGCTTTAAAATAATAATAAAAGATATTTTACTCTCTGTTGATAAGCTCTTTGTATGGATAACCCTTCCTGGTGTACCAATGGAGTGGCATGCGTAACCCATTTGGAGTAAGTGGAAGCCCCGAGAGTGAACCGCAAACGCTTCTTTCAATTCCTAAATTCCTCGATGCAATGATCACCAAATCATAGGAAGTTATAAAGGCATGTCCACCCTGAAAAACTTTTGAAACCGAGTCCACATCACTGGTATATGAAATTGCTTCATTGTATGAATTTGAAGTAATCTGGATTTCCCATTTGAGTTGAAAGTTAGTACTCTAACAATCAGTGGTTAAATTGGGTTACCTGAAGGAATTTGGCGTATTCAAAAAGAGGATCAGCCAACAATCGAAATTTTGCATTGAGCAATCCAAGTACAGAAGTTATTGGACTATGTGAGACGCTTAGTCGGGAAATGATTGAGGCAGAGTAGAAGGAATAAATGATCCAAAAAGTCACAATTGTGGTTAAGAAGGAAACTTTCTCCGGCAAACGTTCAAAAACTTCCACAGAACCTGTCAAAAAGATAAAATGAAATTGATTCATCCTACATAAATCAATTGGTCGAATTACTTTTTTGAACAAGAGCTCTAAAGATCCACTCGTAGCTTGCATCTCCTGCATGTCTCAACTTCAATAAAATCTCCACTTTCACAATGGCGACGACGGATATAAAAATGACTAACAGGCTCAGAAGTATCACAATCCATACAACATTGTCGAAGGGATGAAGGAATATGTTTCTCTCAGAATAGCGAGTTGGTTGGCGAAAATAAATCATTATCCTATATTCAATTGAAAACCAGTAAGGTGAATAGCATTATTATAATAAAAAGGGATGTGTCTCACTTATCGTTTATGAATGAAGTAGTGGGGCTTAAATATTTTACTCTAAATTCAACAGCGTAGGACATTGTGATTATAACATCAGCTTCTTCATTAAGTAACTGTGCACCCATGCCACACACACTGTTGTTGCATTCAGAAATATATTCCGAACCAGGCACAGCCTCAATACCAGAAAAAGTGTCATGTCAATTATTGAGTCTTTTATGTCGAAACTTAAGTAATTGTAAGTGTGGCAGTTTACGTAAAGTTAAGTGTTTCTTGCATGTCTTTTAATAGGCTCACAGCATACCCTTCGTCCATGAAGCTTACATTTCCATCCTGGGTTTTAAACTGTGCACCGTAAAGTTCATCCGTGCTGTTCTAAATGAAAGAAGTTGGTGAAAGCAAGTGAAAGACGTTTTTAATGAATGAAAATGGTTACAATAGCCAATGCTTTCACTTTCGTTCCGAACAAGCCAATCTTGTATTTCCTGACTTCGCCAAATGACAAGACTTGATGTAATTCGACCAAAGACAAGGGTTGAGTAATCAAGTGACTGTTGATTATCGTGATCTCCCATGCCGAAGTAATTGAGCTTGCTTCTTGCTGTAGCAGAATGAGGGTCATCTGCATAGGAATGGAGGTGAAAGTACTTTTCAAAGAAGCTAAAGTACTGTTGGAATTAGAAAATAGGAAAACATTTAATCGCTTGTTCATTTTTGTTTCATCCAAGTAAAACGATGCAAGTTCCCTACATAGTATTTGAATATTGACAGTTAGCACATAACCCTTTCACATAATGACTGCTTCCAAATCGCTTTCACTCACTTTAGAACTGTAAATGAAGTAGATTCTAAAGAGTGATCAAGCACAATGGAAGGCGTTCCAAGTGTTTGCTGCCCATTAAGTTTCTTCACTATTGACTTAATTTCTTCCTGGCACAAAGTGATAAGGGCGAGTACAGCGTGTCCTGAAAAATGAGAGTTTCGTAGTACAGCGTTTTAGCATTTTTTAAAGTACCTGCTTTCGATGCGCCGTCACTTGAAAAGACAGGATGGTCCAGGCAAATAATAACGTGTGAGCTGAAAGGGATATTGTTTAGAATTTCTGAATATGGAGCTAAAAAACAGGAACTTTTAATAATGCCAAAAAATAGGACGAGAATTTGTAACAATGTCTTCCAGGGCATTTGGCCAAACCCTGCATTTGGTGAAAGCTTTAGTTCTACTCTGCATGCGGAAAAGCCTTCGCACGACTGACTGCTACAGTACAGTCAAGATATTTACGGTCATTGTAAGACCCATTGATGCATATTTGGTTCGTTATAGCACTAATTTGGCTTGTATAAATGGAACTCGTTCTTATGGAATATGCTGCATTGTTGTCCCCACTTGACATCGTTTCGACACTGACACTACGACAGGACAGTAACGATATTGTGCGAAGGAATGATCAATGTCTTCCAAGCGTGAAGCATGAAATGTATGAATGACTAATGGGCAGGATTTGACGTGCTTATTTTTCAACATTTCAAACTTTATTTTTATTGTAATTTGCCAACACAGGTAAAATCCTCAGGGTTGCAATTCGTCCTGGATAAAGAGCCTCACCAGTGCTTGAACACCTGTCCAGGTTTCAATGCACGTAGGTATAATTTGGTCTGGAGGAAGTAGAAATCCATATCGTCCTGTCAAATGAAAATTGTTTACATAAGTGGATTACCACACAATCAAACGTAATTTGTACCTTGATCGCGAAGTTCTGGAGTGTATGTATATTTCACACCGGCTTGTTTCGCCCAATCTTAACGAAGGAAGAGGACACAAAAAAGTTATGATATGTAACGTGTGTCATCCAGTCAAGTTTTACCTTGTGCGGCCCCAGAGTGAAAGTCTGCGAAAAACAATACGATACATATCAACCTTTAGTAATGAAAATGTTGCACATTATTAAAATTATACGTACACAGTGTTGTCGAGGTAGGCCCAAGTACATACTGAGTACCGTAAACACCTATTTAAAATCGAAAGAACAACATGAAGACCGACATTTGATGAACAGAAGTAGGCATACCTCTCAGCGCATCAATCGCAGCTTGCCCCAATCGCATCTACACAAAATAATGTCAGTTTTTCCCAATCAATTCAACGAATGTCCTTACAATAGCAGGAAAGTCTGGAGGTGTGGAGTTTGACCATGCCCAAGGCGTCAACCAAGCCTTTGAAGTAATTTTAAAGGTGATTTTCATATTGCATGTAATTCACTTTTACTTACTTGAGAGTAACTGTGCATAGATAAGTAAACCTTGATGTCAGAAATATTTCGTGTAATGAACTCTGACAATAGTCTAGTTTCTGGCTCTGAAAATGCCACACTACCAAGGTAGGTTTCAGCACAAGGGTTGGTGGAAGAACCACTTCCCCCAAAATCAATGTCACAATTTCTGTTGGGATCCACGCCACGACAAGTCGATCCATTCAGCATAGCTCGTGTCTTTCGCCACATACCTTTTTTGAACATATGATTTTACATCTTTCTCACTTTCGTCATAAATCAAGGAATGAGAACGTACGGTCATTGGTGTGAGAGAACTCGTACCTGTACAATTGAGGAAGAATAAACGTTATGCGTGTAACGAGTCGATTATAAGTAGGATTACCCGTCAGGATTCGCAAACGGAAGTAGGACGAAATTGACACGATCCAAAATGTCGGTGTATGCAGATGAGTTCGTCACTACCTGATTCATGATGTACCTTCAAAGGATACAGTAGCTTTCTCAAATTGCCTCCAAGATGAGGTGGTCAGTATATTCTTGGTACTTACGTCACAACAGCCGGGGAGATCCACTCTCTTGCATGAAATGCTGATAATAAAGTACAACAATGTATTCAATGAGTACAAATTAATCCAGAACTAAAGTTACCTCCGTCAATAAGGATTGTTGGTTTGTTTGGTTGTCCACCCGGTGTTGAAACTTTCATGTAGCGAAGCTCGCGTCCTTCTCCACTTACCCCCATGGAACCAATCTCTGTTGAAGTAAGACGATGAAGTGTTTTGTTCAATAAATGTGGAATCCTCCATTTTAGTTAATCTACCTGCAATAGTTGGGTGTTCCAGCCGAAGTTGAGTCATCCAATTCTGGACCACACTCCAACGATTGTAACTCTCCCATCCAGCCCTTCCCTTGTCTGCAGCTTGATTAAGACTCCATTGGCTCTGAATCATTCTAGAGCAAAGAAAACTATTGGAAGGCATTCCTAACATAGAACCTTAAACTTACGCCTCCACATTTTCCATTAGGACAGAATATTTCATCCCATTCATAGTGAAAGTCTCTTGAATTTCCTTTTGGAAATTTTCCTCAACCATGATGTCTGTTGGGCCATTCACCGCAGGCTCAGTCCAGAAATTAAGGACTGGAGTAGACACTTCGGTGTTGAATTCGTATGTGTCTCTCAATCCCAGAAGGACCTGAAGATGGTCCTTGGTCTCTGCTGTCACCCGAAAGACCTTGTATCTGTGATCGACATTCAATATTTAACTACGTCCCAAAGATGGAAAATATATGACTGAGCTAATACCCACCCATCATAGCTTTTTTGGAAAGCCAGAGCACTGGCTAGCCAAACCAAAAGTACGCATATGCCTAATTTCATCGTTGCAGAAATTAGAAGACGACCTGAAAAAGCGATGATCTGGCGCAGACTATTAATTAAAGCTTTGATACATGAGTACTTAGGATGATGAAAAACGTGAGATTATGCGACATTATTTGATACGAAACGATGTCTTTTTTAATTGATGAGGTATCGATAAGCTCGATTGATGAGCATTCATATTGTTCACTCAAATGTCATACGAAGGTTGTTGTTGTTCTTCCACTTTACTTTGCAAGTGAATTAGATATCACCTTTTATCATACCAGGAACATTCATTACTGGATTTTTCCTATGGAGTTGACTGACACTCATTCGTTCATGACAATATGTCATGTAGCCACAATCAATTACAGGGACGTTAATCGTTGTCTCATTTTCCCCCTCTCAACAATTCCCATTACTCAACGGAACGTGTCTCCTCATGTCATCTTCCTAAACTTAATGTGACAATTATTCTTCCATAATGGACAATGCAGTTATGTAGCATTGTTGATGTCAATAATGTCTTTTAATTCCACGAACCTAAAGTAAGTTTATAAATAAAGCATTACCAAACAATTATTCCTCCACATCACCCTGCTCCCTAATGCCATATCCATCTGGACTCCATCATTGAAAACCTGCACTTACTTTCTCACGAAAAAATTATAATTTTACGTGAATTATTTGTGTGCGTTTGTGTGTGCAAAGTAAGTTTGCCATTATTATTGCATAATTTTGCACATCGGCATATCATCATCGACAACTTGGGTAAAATAAGCGATAAAGGGGAATAAAACGAAGGTATCTCCAACTAAGCCAAAATCACACAACCACCACCACCTTGCCTGTTTGTTATAACACGTACCTCACCATATGACCTCGTTTCACTTGGTGGTTTAAATTCAATTTCAATTTTGTATAGCTTCCAACAAATAGCATTTCCCCTTGCAAAAAAATAATTCAAAATTCAGTCAAAAGTGCAAGAATTGTATTTTCTGAGAACTTTTCATAGGCATCAAATTCAGCTTGGTTGCATGAGGAGGTGAGACGCGTCATCGAGTCCCTCCTGCACGTGGCAAATTCAAATTCACCAACTTGAATTCACGGCAGATTTTTTTCCAAAATTGAGCAACTTTGAAAACTTTTAAAAAACAAATTATTGCTTTCTAAATTGTAGTTTTTTAGACAAAATTTTAGAATTGAGAAAGACCTTTTAAGAACCCTGTAAGACTCAAGTCCCGAACCCTTTCATCTGGCCGTTTTGTCAGCATCATCGAAAATCACTACAAACATACTTTTTAAGAAATATTTACCTTGATTTTACACAGTTAGTTATCTTGACGTTGTGAGACTCATCTTTTTACAATGTTGAACGAGGTTGTGATCGTCGCAGCAGGGATGGGATCGTCGAGTGGACCCACCATTGAGGAAGTCCCTGTTCCCGAGTGTGAAGTCCCAGAGTCGGAGATATCCGTCGAAATCTCCTCTGAACCCTTGTACTGCATTTGTCAAGAGCCTTGGGATATCCACAACAGAAGATTTATGATCCACTGTGACCATTGCTCAGACTGGTTTCATGGCTTGTAAGACATAAGAAGTTGTAAAACATATCATCATTTGATCATAATCTAATTCTTAGGTGCGTGGGAATTTCCGAAGAAGAGTCGAAAGGGATTGAGAAGTACCACTGTCCGAAATGTGTTCCTATTGTGGGTCACTCAGTCGGTATGTTAATTCTTGTGCCATAATATCCTTAACTGGTTTGACTCATTTTCTTGAATTCCAGAAATGTCGCATCAAGCCCTTAAAATTTCAAGACGAATGAGGTCGATTCGTTGTAACCCTCAATTTATTGAGAAATTGAAATCCTACAAGTTTCACATGTAAGGTGTCCTTTTATGTGTTGATGATGACCCCATCATTATTGTCGACTGTATATAGTCCAGACGAAGTTGTTCTCAAGATGCGTGGTCAAGCGCTGACATTGCCGTCCCTGCTGGCTAAGGGGTTCACACGTCCAATATTTGTAGAGTCGGTGGAAGGGTTGGGGATGAAACTCCCAGAAGACAATTTTACGGTTCGCGACGTCGAGCGCTACGTCGGATCCGACAGAATGGTGGATGTCATTGACGTTGAGAGGCAAACAGATATGCTCATGTCCATGCAAGAGTTTGCAGACTACTTCACGTCACCTAATCGCCATCAACTGCTCAACCTTATCAGTCTGGAATTCAGTCGCACAAAGTAATTCAACTACATATATTATCTATGCCACACTTTGGATTGGAGTTTATTTTATATTATCCTATGTTCTTTTTTAGTTTGAGCAAGCTGGTGGAGGCACCCATAATTGCTAGAAAGTTGGATTGGGTTCCAAATTTTTGGCCGTCTAGTCAGCCTTCGGGAGAGGATGATACCATTCAAAGACCCACAGTCCAGAAGTACTGTTTGATTAGTGCAAAGGACTCTTACACAGACTTTCATATTGATTTTGGTGGTACTTCCGTATGGTATCACGTTCTCTGGGTAAGGCCTATCTAGCTTGCTGCAATTGTTCTTGTTTTCATTCTTACGTTTGGGTTTTAGGGTGAAAAAGTGTTTTACTTAATGGAACCATCAGAGACGAACTTAAATATTTATCATCGATGGATGGAAGGAGAAATGGGAAATGATTGTTTTCTAGCAGATGAGGTATGTGAGTTTTTGTTTTTAAATAATTCTGTTCTAAACGGGATGGAATTCTCTTCACAGATACCCTTGTGTTTCCGATGTGTCCTCAAGAAAGGACAGACGCTGATGATTCCAACTGGATGGATTCACGCCGTGTATACTCCTGAAGATTCACTGGTCTTTGGGGGAAATTTTTTACATTTGCTTAACATGGACGTTCAATTGCAGTAAGTATAGCTTTATCTTCATTGATTATCAACGAATTTGGATTACATATTTGATTTTTTTTAGGGTTTACGAGATTGAGAAGAAGTTAAAGACCCCTGCAAAATATCTGTTTCCGTCGTATGAGTCTACTCATTGGTATGCGGCTAAAGGACTGGTAGAAGTGCTACAGACTCTAAATTCAACATCATATATTCCTGCATCAGTTATAAAAGGACTGAAGGCACTAATTCAGGCGTTAAGAGTTTGGCTAAATGAAAAAGATGTAAGTGAGACAAACTTGTTGATACTGAGTACAGGGTCCTTTAATTCTTATTGGGCGTAAATTAATGGGGCAGAAAAAATGCTAAATTTTGGTAGAAAAAATGCTGAATTATTTTTTTACTAACAGTTGATAGAACTTAACTTAATCAAGGTAGAATTTTAATGGGAAAATGGCAGAAAAAAACTAACTAGCATTATCCTGTTAAATCTATTGGTTTGAGTTTGTTGAAAGGATATACAGGTACACAGAAGGGAACAAGGTGTACAATTCCAACTTTTTAGTTCATTTGGTCGTCTTAACTCAACCAGACATAGCAGATTCGCTTGGGATTCACATTTACATTTTCGCCAAGAATGGTGACAAACGAGGGTAAGCCATCCGTAGGCACTTCGTAATATTCTCCTCCTTCGGAGGGGGTTTTTGCTTGCCACTCGTACGTCTGCATTCGAGCAGTTGTCCGCAGACGACAATGAGGCTTACCCTCCATTCAATGAACAGCCTTCGTCTCAACCTGGAGTGAGATCGTTGGAACAAGGGCAAATTTAAAAGCTTCTGCTGATAAAACAACTTTTAGTTCAGTCCTGAAAACTGGAAACATGAACGCGAAGTCTTCCTCACTCTTGCCTTCTGTAAGTGAATGAATGTGGGATGGAAACATTTATCCGCATCTGAGACGCCACCAGTCAGAACAGAGTAACCCTCCCAAAGTTTGTATGTTGTAACGGTCTGTAAATGAGTATGCTGTGCTTATGGAAGTGTAGAAGTCTTCGAGTACTAACGCAGATCCCGAACCGTCGTTTGTCCAGGTCGTTGGCAAAAATGTGGCCGATGACGTAAGGCTCGTCTTCGTCCTCAGGTTCCTGTAGGATAGTTTCATATTTATATCAGGCCGAATGAATTGATGAATGGTACTAATAACCGGTAATACCTTTGAATTGTCCAGGGCCCATGCCTAAAGTTCCCCAATTGAAATACATGTCGGGTTTTCTTTTGTGCGACGATAGTGCAAGAGGTTTTGCAACTTCCGCAATGGGGGTGGCTCCACTCCTCTCAAACGCAGTTCATGCATGATAGGCTTCGGTTTATCTATTCCAGTTTTAATGATGCTGTCAATCTCATTTTTCTGTTCCTCGGAGATTCCTGATTACATAATAAACAACGTCAATACGTAAAATGAGAAACCATTATGTATCGTCACCTGTCCTCTTCTGCACTGCAATATGGTCGTGGTCACAATCAGTCTTGAAAACCTCAACCTTCTGGTCACTCGCACGAAGAAGAAGACGCCTCTTTGCTGCACAATTCGTTGCCTTCTTGCAATTGTACACGATGGTTTGTCCTTTGGTGGTGTCGTATTTGGCATGACGTACGAAATCCTTTTCAGCTTTCATGAATGTCAATGCTTCAGGTAGGGAATCGCAGGTCTTTAAGTGCACCCAGTGCTCCACTTTGTACTTTTTATGAACTGGCGAATTTTCTTCGTCAAAACTACTGTCATGCCCTGCTCCGTCACTCCCGCTCTCGTCCCATTGAA
>JAQIWU010000984.1:0-19724 GCA_034696445.1 Isotomiella minor | reverse complement strand
CACTTGAGATTCATGACATCAAATCAGTAATTCCCACCCCTCAATTCACCTGTCGAGAGATTTATACAGGGCTTAAATTTCAAGTGGATTGTTTTGACGCTTTCTTTCTTCTCGCTAAAACGGGGAATTAACGGAAGCATCATTAATTAAACGAGTGGGATTTGCATGCGATTTGATTTTCGAACCCTGACCTTTACACTCACAGGTTAAAGGTCCACTACTGGACATAAAGCGTTATCGTATAGACATAAAGTTCAAAAGCTCTAAAATCAAAATGACAATTAAAAAAACTCGAATGTTGCATTGAAATGACATCATCAATTTGATTCGACTTTTGACATGACGTCCACCAGTGCACGTATCTTCCTAATTTCCAACGCGTGCAACTATTATTAGACAGACACAAGCTCCACTTCATGACCTGTCAATTGCCCAGCTTATCTGATTATAGGAATAATAGACTTTATATATGGTTTTTGGGGATACCCCACATCTACATCATCGCCGGGTGGGATGGCATATGATAGGCATAGGTCGGGATTTTTCATGACCCACCAATTCGTCAACTTTTTGAAAGATGGGGAGAGAAAATGACAGACACATGCATTGCACATGAGAGATGGAGGAATTTGGAACATTCCAGAGTCGCCACTAGGAAGTGAATTATTACACAGCAGCCTACCTAAAGTAAGTCATGTTACATATGTAATGGGATTTATGGAACTGATTGATAAGTCACTGATACGAACCATTGCGATATTCAGTGGTGCCATATAGGTAAGGTATGAAATGGGTGTAATCAGTAATAATCAATTAAGAGCAAATCAAACTAAATGTGTCAGGATAATCTATCTATCTATCCATCTTGCCCCAATTTTAAGTGTGCAACCCACTGGGTCAAAGCCTTTAACACAAATTGTATTACATTTACAATCATTGATTGATTGATAACAACGGATGAGGAAATTAGATGTGAATATTTGTACAGTTCCAGTTTTCATTTCAGATTGAGCTGGATCTGTTGGGATTTGGGAGCAGAAATTAAATTACCACCTTTTATGTTTCATGTCTGCTCTAATGACATTGGCAAATAGTACAAATCTTTCAATTTCATCAATTACGTCATGGAATGAAGAATGAAGTCATGTGGATTGGGCACATGACGGCATAACTTAGGGTATTACTTTCACTTACTTCATTCAGTTGCAATAATTGTATATGCATTGCAAATAGGCTGCTAACTTTGTTGCAATTTCAAATTAACGTCTTTATGTAAATGCTTAAATACTGCGTAAAAGATCCTCATTGTCACTTTCGACTAATTACTTTGCTATTTATTATGCATACAGTTGTGAGTGAGTCAGTCAACTCGTGCAGGAAAACTTTAAAGAACTTTATGCAAATTGATTACCTACCGACATTGGCAATGACTGTGTCTTGTGACGATAACCCGTGTGACTAATTGTAAGCTATCCATCTCTCTAAAGTCCTCTAAAATCAATAAATATTTATGGAAAATGACCGTCAATAAAATTCGCATTGCGAACTTTGGACGATTTTCCTTGTTATAAAAGAGTCAAAGATTTATAGTGTAGCATTATCTTGGAACTTGTGCTTAAGCAGAAAAGTGCTTTAGCATGAAGTCATCAGCTAATTTAGATGAAAAAGAAGAGGATTGGAATTTTTTGAACTTTTGTATTTGTTTAATGAAAATTATATGGAAATTGTAGCAGAATCAATACCAATCAAAGAAGCATTTGACACACTATAACTTCAATTCGTAAGAAAAAAGAAGAAACGCGGAATTTCATAATAAGAATTTGACATGAGATGTGACAAAATTGGGTCAGTTCTTGTCAACTCCTCTTTCTTTTAGGCACAAATCGAGAACGATATCGATTCCATTGAATCCCTGTGTCTTCTTGCGTCGCAGTTTTTATACTCCCGGACATGAAATTAAATTGAAATGTTTGTCATCATCATCAAACTTCAGTAAAAAATGTATCGTTGAATGAAATGAAGGTGAGGGGAAAGCGGAAGAGACATGCAAGATTTAGGTAGATTTGATGATTACTTCCGTTTAAACCTAAGCTTATTTACATAAGGACCCTGCCCATATTCATTCAAATCAAAACTCCCGTCCTCCGTCGTCCTATGGAAAATTGTTAATGCAAGAAGAAGAAAAAAATCGCAACTTTGTGCTTTTATTTATTTGTCCATACACGTCTCTCTATAATTAGCACTGACTACATAAGGATAATAAATTATGCCATTCAGTTAGGCATTATGATACTACATTTTGTGTGGAATTTTACAGATTGCGATTGAATTGAAAGGGTTATCATCGCCCACACTTAGCATCCCCAGAATCCACAGACAAGTTGACGTCTTGTGATTAATTATTATGCTTAATCAATGAATGACCAGGCCATATCGTAAATATAAACACGCCAATCTTTGCTAAGACGAAATAAATAAATCGCATTTTTGCAAAAGTCTGAGGAGGGAGGATTTATTGCAAAAGTAATAAAAAATGTTGTGATGGTCTGCGCTTTATGTAACGGTCTTCCCAGACAGTATGGCTTTTCCTTCCTCGTAAAAGCCAAATGGTAAGCGAATCTCGAAAGATTGAACTATTGTACAGGATTAAGATCAAATGTGCTCGTGGCGTGTGGGGTGTGTTCGTTCATCAATCAAAAGGTCAAATGTAAATAAACAATATCGGATTGATTGGGTGGAAATATTAATCTTTTGGGAAGCGAAAACAGCTCCTACACTCCCACATCTTTATATTTTTCCAATCTGACGTCAGTATTCTGGAATGAATTCCAATCACAATAAAATAATGAGGTTATAACTTTAACATTGAACATCAAACATGCAAAGGTGTGCAAAAATATTCATAAGCGTCTTTACCTAATCTGCATTCAATACTTGTACAAACCAGATCAATGTTGTTGGGGCTAGATTAATTATCAAAAAGTCAGGTCAGTGTCAAAAGAATTATATAACTTACAACGGCATGATGTCACCAAAATCGCAAATATTGTTAGTGTCGATGCCACAATCCTAGCTTAAAAATTTATTTACGCTGATAATTTCCTTTGCGACGACCAAGTTCCAAGTCGTTGTTGATTTTGAAAGATTCTGTCCAGAGGCTAACAACTCCTTGCTTAAAAGTTTAAAGATTTTTATTTATTAAGCAACGAAATCGTTAGTCTTCCAATCAGAAAGTTTCCTCCAATAAGTCCAAGTTCCAAACCCTGACCACCACCACAAAATCCACCCTGAAAGAAGACTGTAGAATGCAATTGCGAGGGATGACAAATCCTAACTGCCAACTAACTAAACCAACTGCCAAAATGTATCCTACTTCACACGCATATAGAATGTCTGTAGAAGGTATCCACTTTCATCCACTCTCCCACTTTGTACCTGTGTATTGCATTATTGCATGAAGAAAGGTGACTTCCGGTCCTGAAGTCTCGCTTCAATTTATCCGGTTTTGTGCATAGCATGTGTGCGCACTTTTTGGTCTAGGTTTTTTTTATCCGAATTGAAAATGAAAGTGCCTTTGTCTAGAATTGCCTCCCCAACTTTGGGAATAGGTAAACCGAGACATGTGGCCTTTGTGTAGAGTGCATGTGCACCAAACCTATTGAAATCGGAAAGGGATTAATGAGCAGGAATATGCAAAAAAAATAAAGTCCATTAGCTTCTACCGGGTTTTATGCTAAATGTTTATGACCTTTGTGAAAGTTCCTACAATAAGTTCCAACGACTCACAAAAGGATCGAAGTCACAACTTTAAATTTAATATTTCAATTAAAACAACATTTCGGCGTACAATTGGAACATTCATGACGATTCGATTCTCTATTTTCTAGGTTTCTAAAAGCTAGCTATAAATATAAGGTTTCCTCCTTGCCCTAAGGACCGTCACAACACTCGCGCCCAGAAGGAGGAGTAAGCTGGACCCAAGGCACACCCACTTCCCATAGTCCAGGACCCCCAAGCCCAAGAGGAGTAGAGACAGGAGGCCGTCTTGAATGTCTTGATCGATGGAGAAGCTCTCGTCCACCCAAAGCAGGGGGAACTGCATCGCAGGGACCTTCCTCATCCCAGGGACAGCATCGTTGGGTCTCACGTCCGCGTTGATCTGCATCCGTCTGGAGGCTTGGAGGATTAGTCCAGAGGTCTATAAAGGAAAAGATGATTAGGTGACATTTCAGTTTCCGTATATATCTTACCGGTTCGACTTCGACGAAAAGTCCATGCTTTTCCTTGTCAGGGTTTAGCCCGATGGTTTTATTGAGGTAGAAGGGGGCGTAGAGGAAGTGGGGGTTGGAAATTGTGATTGGTCCCTCCCGATGGCATCCCGCACCAGACCAAACCCCGTCTTCGTAGCATTTCAATTCCTCTTCATCTGGGCAAAAGCACCAGTTGTCCGGATTCCTCTTGGCGCTAAAGTACTGGCTCTCTGGAGGCTCGAACCGAAGTCCCCCAATCCCTCCAGCGGAGGTCATCTGTCCCACATAGGTGATGTACAAGGAACGACACACGTCGGGGTGGAAGCCTCGGATGACTGCGTCCTTGTCCAGGAGTGGAGGGAGGACGGATCCCTCAGTCCCATTGATCATGTTACAAGGTTCACTTGGCCAAGCGGGGAGGACACTGTCTCCGTTGTAGGAGACCATTTCCCCCAACTTTGACCAGTCCCTGCGGCCTGAATTCACTTCGTACTCTCCTTCGTCGGAATTGTTCCTCCCGACGAGGATCCCGACCATGGCGTGAGGGAAAAAGTTTTCTCCCGTGAGCCCCTGCAACTCTTCCACCATCTCATTGTAGTACCCGTCAAAGAGCATCTCCTTCACCGTCCGTTGTACAAATAAGGGTTCCTCATAGTGACTTAAGAAGGTTCCAACCATATACCGAATGAAGGCGGTATAGCCATGCAGCTTTTCCGAAACTCCTACCAGTGGTAGGTTAATCATGGTGAGGAGGTCAGTTTCTGACACGTTGGGGGACAGGTCGGGTCTGAAGTAATAAGTGACTGGCTGGGTATAACTTAGGCTGTCCTTGTCCTCGTTGTAAATGATGTTCTCTTTGTAGCGCCTCTCCTCATAGGTGTAGGGTCCTAACTCTTGGAAGATGGGAACTCCCCCGATTTCCACGTCCTCGGGGTTTGACACATTGAAAAAGTAGACCCTAAGGGTCATTTCATTCGTCGGGTTTTTCCACTTGGACCAGATATACGTGCCATTTTGCAGCTTGGCGAGCTAGAGAAATGGAATAAATAAAATCTTGCAACTTTAGTTGTCTATAAAGTGTCTCAACTTACCCTGATGATCTGGTCTCTGATTAAGTAAGGTCCTATTATCCAGCCGAGTAGAACTGAGAAAAGTAAGAATAGGAACGAAAACCAGACAAATACTGATGGCAACTTGAGCATTTTTGCCTGAGTTCTGTAAACGCCTTACTTAACTAAAAATGAAACTTAAATAAAAATGAAAAAAAAATATAAAAAAATAATTAGACTACGTCGTCCGGCTGAGCATCTTCCTTTCTAAAACATTTTCTTGGGTGTAGAAAATAAGAAAGCGATGAAGATTTTTTGGCTAATATAAAATTTTGCAATGAACTTTTGGCTGAACTTCTTTGACTTGACACGCTTGAAATTTTTCATGCGTATGCGTTCAAATGCATTGTGTACAGTTTTAACAAGAGTTCTACATACGTTCACTTATAGAAACCTGCTGTCAGTTCAGTAGTGAGTGTTTGTTGAAGAAGATATGCTTCGCAGAATTCCCTTTGAATCGTAGACTAATCGATGAAGATGTTGTTAATTATCTACTTGTCTAATTATTGTTAATTAGTTGATATCTGCGCCTGTCCAGTGGAAGCAGAAGACTGAGAGAAGGCTTAGTAAAACGCCGTTCATGTAACTTTGATGTACAAATTAAAGTAATGCAGATAAATTTAAGCTTCTTGGGAAAAGGTGGTTGAATGTAGTGTCGTAGCATGTTTTCCTGGATGCCTTTTTGCTGCATTTTTTATTGGTATATCTCGAGTTGTGACACGCATGAGGACGAGGACGAGGAAAGGAAATGTTCAACGAATTTTATAGAAGATTTGAGGAATGTGATGATGAACTAACGAGCGTGTCCCTCCTAGGAATGTTTTTAATGGGAAACAATGGACTTGTGGAATTAACTCCTAATTAGAGTACGAACAAGAGCTTTTTAGACTGTCTTCATTGGACGATTGGAGACAGTTTGGGGTCATAAGAGATATTCTCTAAAAAAAATAGAAAGTTGAAAGAGGACAAAGAACCATTTTTTTCTTCACACTCTTGCATAAATAATCAAAATTCCCCATCAAATCTTACGCATTAGGTTTACGTGTCTTGAGCTACTGTAATTAATTTTTATCGTGTGATCATCTCTGTTTTTGCTTATGTAAAATGTGATTAAAAAATTCACAGAATGAATGAAGTTTTGCTAGAACTCTAGAACCACAAACTTCGCAATCGTGTTTTAGGGGGATTACCAACAAAAAATGGTACATTTTGAGGAAGTGTTGAAATGAGAAGGAAAATGTTAATGAAAATAAAGTATAAGAACGCAGACAATAATGAAGCCGACTGAAACTTTTTTCCAGGCGTTGTTGGACTAAATTAGTAATTCAGAAAAGACTGGTGGTTGGGGACAGGTGCACAGTTTGTCCCAGAGATGATGAATGAGACCGCATCATCATTTTATAAAAATGATGTCCCAATCGATCGATTCCACATTACCATTATCATCATCATTATTATTATCCAGAAACAGTCAATTCCACAATACTTGCACATAAATCATATCAATCAACGGCATGCCAGTTACTTTGTATACTTCCATATACTTTACTATTTCGAATCTAATAATGATTTGTATCGTCTACAATTGAATTAGGTACTCACCTTGCTTCTGGTCCTAAGGGTGCACTGCATAGCTTTCGTTAAGAAATCGTCAAATGCTCAAAAAGTGATTTGGGGCACCGTGCGACTGTCCCATTTCTCACATCGGTGCAAATTAAATGGCCTTCGTAACAAGTGTACATCCCCTTGGGACTATGAAAAGACGCTATTAATTGATCTGGCAATGTTACCCTCGATGGTTTTTTTTAGCAGAGGAGAGATACTATGATGCTGAAATCGATCATTCTAATGAAGACTCCAGCCAATGTATGGCAAGAAATGATGTGCCTGCAATATTTAACGATGATAAAAATGACAATGAATTGGTGCAATAAATTATTCTATTCCAGTTTAGTTAGTGGTGAACAGAAGAGGGACCCCAGCCAAATAACTTAACTAGACACCTTCGAACGAGTTAGCAACTTTCTATCTGTCTTCATCCTTTGTGACTCATTCGCTGTTTTACCACCCATGGACATCATGGACGGAAGGAAGTGTGATGTGATACTGACCGTTTGACCAGAGCTGTTCGAATAAGCGTTTCAAAATTGAAAAAAAGAACTGCGTTTGTTCGTTCAGCTCTAGTCAAATTGAGCTTCAGTTTAAAATCTGCTTTTTACAATCCTATGCGATCTAGTTTTATTATAAAACTTTTACATTCACTGCAACGACGTCGAAGCAATGGTAAGTCACTTATCCTCTACGTCTGAAATTACTCCCCCCACCTCCACTACCGAAATTATTATTGTTATTGTTAGTATTTTGGGGAACTCCTGTTTGTCCATTGTTCCCAAAATTGTTTTGGCTTTGGCCGTTGTTGAATCCTTGATTGTTGAAGTTCTGCTGATTCTGATTTTGATTGAACCCCTGCTGCTGATTGCTATTGAAATTTTGGGTGGTTTGAGGTGGTCGTTGTTGGTTAAAGCCCTGTTGATTGAAGCCTTGATTATTGAAGGGTTGCTGAGGGCGAGGGGATGTGGGTGCAGGGGTGGGATTGGAGTTCCGTCTCTCCGTCCAGAATCTAAAGTCCATCTTTGGAATCACTTCGGAATTGCAAGGCTGCCTCTGATTCCTATGCGAAGAAAATAAGAGAAAGGTGAGACTGACTTAAAACAAAGTGTGAAGAAAAACTTACAGAAAGGATGCTTGTTGAAACACGAGGGGTTGGATGACGGATATCTCATCTGAATTATCACAGAGGACACGGGCCATACTGACCTTTCTGATCTGGTCCAACTGGGCCTCGGTAAACCTGGCGCTTGTTTCCTCGTAGTAAAAGCGGTCACCGCGTCTCAACCGGGAAAATTGGTCGCCCACAATGCAGACAAAGGTCGGTCCAAGAACCGCACCAGGTTGGGGCTTTTCTCCTATCCCACCGACGAACAGGTCAACTTCGTCCACGTTAGGGTACAAGGCGCTTACGATTCTTACAGCCTACAAATATAAAATGTGTCAATTTACAAAAAATCGCACGTTCGGGAAATATAGTAGTACCTGGTCGTCCATGATAGTGGCTAATTCTTGCCAAGAGGCCACCCTCTTCAGTCCACAGACTTCCCTCCAATCGTTGTATGAAGGGAGTCCGTGATCCCGACCTCTTTGGATGTTTAACGCCATCAAGTCCAATCCAAACCCGGAGGAACCTTCGAAAAGGTGGTTGGTCACGGCTTCGGTTGCAAAGTGGTCCATCCGTTGAGGTTCCTGGTTTGTTAGTCCTCTCACCAGGTCATCCAGAGAGTCGTAGAGTTGGAAGGGTTGAAACTGCGTTCTTGAGAAGGACAGGGATTTGGTGTTCCCAAACTGAGAGAAGGTCCTGCACAAGAGGATTTTTAAAGGAGTTAAAAGGGCTAAAAGTGTTCATTTACTGAATGATTCCTTGGACAAGGGAATGTCCAAAACGATACGCCGCAGTGGCAAAAGCGTTGGTAATACTGGCATCAATGTCCTCATTGTAGAGTCTCGTATACCCCTTCTGTCTTGGTTGGAGTTCAAAGGTGCGCATATAATCCGGCCCAAGGATGAGTGGGAGGAATTCATTGTAAGTGATATGCTGCATTTCCGCAATCACAACCCGCCTCGCTTCTTGATACAGGACTTCGTCACTCCATGCCGGATTCAGTTCCTGGAGAGCCCTTGCAACCCGATTGTGCTCTCGGAACCAGATTGTGTGCATGAGGGCAAGCTCTGGCTGTTCATTGACCCGTAGGTCCCCTGCCCTGAAGCAGAACTTGTCCTGGGCTTGAGAGGAACACTCGTTTGGATTTGCGGGCATGAGGGACGTCTTTTGTCCTCTTTGAGCGAGGAGGCGTCCTCCAGTCCCTTCTCGAAGGGAGCGGGCTCGGTTCTCGGAAGATCCGTACACATTCGAACCATCAATGTAGCCCGTGATTTGGTTCATTTGTTCACGGGGACCGAAGTTGCATTCACGTCTTGGGGCCGGAAGGGACCGAACCATTTCCATACACCGTTGTCCAAACTGACGGTAGAAAGAGTCGTCGTTGGGAATGTCGATGGGGAAGCAGTCTGGATGTCTCAGGCTGTAAAAAATCAAGATCTTTCACATTTTCCTTAAGAAACTAAGTTTCTTTGCTTACTTTGGTGGGAGGGGTTGGCCATTCTGACAGCAGGAAATGCCGACTGAATTATTCCCCTTTACGATGGGGGTGTGCGTCAAGTCATGATCCATGAATTGCCCCCATTGCATAACCATCATGGTCAGATTGTTGTAAGGTCTATTTTCATCTCGGATGAAACTTTCACTGATTTTCCTTGCAGACGTGAGGGGCTGTCCATTTCGTTGGACCCTTGGAGAGTTGATTCCATCCCCATACTTTGGAGGTAGAATGCGTTGGAAGGCAGTCTGACTCTTGCCTATAAAATTAAGGGTGTTTTAAAGGTTAATTACCCAAAGCGTCTCACA
Organism: Isotomiella minor; assembly: GCA_034696445.1. Taxonomy (NCBI): domain Eukaryota; kingdom Metazoa; phylum Arthropoda; class Collembola; order Entomobryomorpha; family Isotomidae; genus Isotomiella; species Isotomiella minor. The sequence goes on along the minus strand of JAQIWU010000984.1, from coordinate 9,846 downwards.
GTACCCCAGTCGGGATGCTTCTTGTTATTGCAACTCCCATCCATCGTCCTGTAGGGATAGTTTGCATTGCATCGTGACACTGGGGGACAAGTGTTCTCGACGGAAGTGCCCCTCACGGTAATTTGAGGGAGGCCGAAGGTACCCTGCTCCGGAGTCAGATTGAGACTAACAAACTTTTATGAATCAAATGCCCAAAATGAGAACATTTTTTAGAGTCTTACTCGTTGATGATATTTTGGGATGTTTCAATATTCAACTGCGCGTCATTCCCTTGGTCCAAGACTTGATTCGTTGTTTGGAAAAATCTCTGATGAGCCGCCGCAGGGGACCCTTTAGGGATAGTGACTTTCTTATTAAAGAGCAAGTCCGATATACGTTCCACCCTTTCTTGAAACCTCTGCACACTCTTCTCTGCAATCCTCTCGAGTTGTTGGAGGCTCACTCTAGGGATGACGACTTGGGGTGGTGGGGGAGGGTTGAGGACACCATTTGACCCCACGTTAGGATTCGTGGGTTGCTTTACAACCGTTCCACTTCCCTCAACGGGGCAACACACACCCCTTTGACCATTGCGGACTTCACAAGGGCGCTCCAACAACGTGGGGATTTCCGCGTAGAAGATGGCACATTGGGCAAGAGGTTTGCAGAAGCCTTGTCTCTGTCATTTTAATTTAGGCAAGTGTAATTAGTGTAATTACTGTCCAATGGAAGGTTGAAGAATGACGCAGTTTTAAGCAATTAGATGCTTACCCTGTCTGGAGTCTCACAAGTGGGGGGTGCATTGGTGACTGCGTCGTCAAACTGAATCCCATTATTATTTGAACCTCCACCTTGGTTCTGCTATATAAAAAGTGTTAGAGTCTATGCAAAGAAAAAGTTTAAGTCCCCACTTACAATGTTTAGGTCAAAAGCAATCTGTCCATGACTGAGGTCAAGAAGGCAGACTAGCGAGACCAATGCAAATGGACTGCTCAAACTATCAAGAAATCTCATTTTACCCCACACGCTTACAGCTTTTACATTGCACAATTTAGGAAATCTGTTATGTTTTTTAATAATGTTTAGATATTATCCTAATTTCTCTTCCTATACAATTTCCACGCGTGGTTTTGTGCGTATGCGTGCACCACGACTTGCTGTACTTAATTAATTTCAAAAATGTTAGACTCTCAGAACTAAAGCGAAGTCGAAGAACTTTATAACTTGGCTTGACCACTCTTTCAGGATGTTGGTGTTGGTACTACCAGTTTATGCACTAATTCATAATTGATTATGATTATGCCGTAGCAATAAGCTGCAGTTTAATTTTACAGAATTGTGCGAATAGAATAAAAGAAATATTGCAGAGTGTCTCAGAAAATGAAGACAACTACTAAGCCCGTCGTAAGACTCTGGATCCTGTAAAACTTTTTTTGCAAAACCACAAAGACAATATAGGAGATTTAGATTTAGATTTAACAATGAGAGAATAGGTTAACAATGAAGTAGGATCATTCATTGTAAATTCAAAATCATATCAGTGAAGGTTTATCGCATTATTATAATAGCTTTTAAGCTACCCCGTGCCGTGTCCGCCTCATCTCTCCTCACCTTATTGCTTTGTCTGAGAATGAGAACTGAAGATTTAATTTTTTGCAACAGTTTTGCATCTATGAAAAACAATTCCATTCAATGGGATATTATTTATTATGATGTATGCGTAGGAAGGAGGTTTAACTGAAGATCAGTCAGTCTTTTAGGAGGATCACAGGGTCAGGATCGTTATTATATCATAAGAGGTTGAAGAAGATGGTTCATTTTTTGCCTCTAAATGCTCATTCTTTCTAGAGCGTCGTGTCTTTCTAATGACTCCACGTCTTCATTTGTGTACCTGAAAATCGATAATTGAACCTTACAGACTACTATAATGTGCGAGAAAACAGCGAGAATGACGTAACTCGCGTCGCATTGTTGTTGTACTGACTGTAGAAGAACTTTGTAAGCTAGTTTACGACAATTAATCACACAAACTTTTTGTGGTTGAGCCAAAAGGTAGGACAGTTCGTGGAATCTATTTTGAGTTACATGGAATAATAATGGTAGACATTTGTCCTTGAAGAAAATGAACCAAAAATCCAGCACTGTTACAAGATCCATTCTACGAATTTTATTAAAGAAAAGTGTAATGATATTAATTTCTTTGACAAAAGTACAAAATGCATATAGAGGTACTTAAATATTATTACAAAGGTAAAAACTTTTTCAATCGTTAAGTAGGTTTGTATGTAAGTATCTTCTTAAGCGTGTGATTTGAACTGTTTAAAACATCACTGAAGTAGTTGTAGTCCGGTTAAAATTTTCAAGTTGCTGCACATAATCTATAGAAAAAAGAACAAAGTTAATTAGATTTTGTTCAAATCGTACTGCCACTTTGTATGCTCCAAGAATGTCTTTATCAGTTTTTGTTGCATATGCAAATTTGAATCATTAATACACGGCTCATAAGAGGTGTCAGAATATAAATCATCATAATCAAGTCTCGCATACTTTGTTACAGTGAATTACTTTACTCACCAATTAAACTTTTCCACTCGAGATTGAACTGCCCACAGCCTCTCCTCCCTAGAAATTAATAAAAAAACAAACAAAAGCAATTAGACCATTGTGAAAAACTGACATTTGTAGAAAGTACGCATTATATATCAGGGTGTTGCAATTGCAAATTTGAATCACTGTAAAGGCCTTCATAAGAGGTGTCAGAAAATGAATCATCATAATCACGTCTCGCATACTCTATCACACTGAATTACTTTACTCACCAATAAAACTTTTCCACTCGAAATTAAACTACCCACACCCATAGCCTCTCCTCCCTAGAAATAAAGAAAACAAAAGCATTTAGACCATTGTGAAAAACTGGCAAATTGAAAAATTGTAGAAAGTACACATCATGCATCAGGGTGTTGCAATTGCAAATTTGAATCACTGTAAAGGCCTTCATAAGAGGTGTCAGAAAATGAATCATCATAGACAAAAATTGTATTGTAAGTGTGTGAAACAAAAAGATTTCTTACCTATTTAATTTTACTGACTCGGACCCATTACTTCTTCGTCCAAACTCCCATTCTCTGATGTATCATCTGCTGTTCGAAAGCTGTCACTGCTGTTTGTCGCGTTAGGATCATCTTGAGCAGGAGGAGGTGGAGGAGGAATAGGAGCAGGGGGTCCCATCGGTTGAGAGAATAGATCTGGTGAAGCGACAACATTCTTATGTTGAACCTGGTTTCTAATTGGTGAAATTATGGAATCATCCACACTCATAGATTCGTCCTTATTACTGTCGTCGGAATCAAAAATAACATCTTTTGGATTTGGTGGACGGTGCCGAGCGGTCAGGGATGATCGAGGGCCAACGAAAGGTGTGGAGGCAGCAATTGGAACTGGTAGGCCGTGTATTGACATGTCCTGCGAGTCACTCACTTCTTCATCATTCGGCTCATTCGCGCCAGATTGAATTGATCGACGTGGCGGTTGTCCTTGCGCGCAAGGTATGTCGTCGTCGTCGTCGTCGGATTCTTCATCTTCCGGACTATCCGCGGGTGCTACCACTTGTGCTTCCTCCGTCATTGTTACTTCGACGGCGGTGGAATCCTTATCCTGTCCTTTGTTCAAGTCGGACTTTTGAAACACATTTTCAGAGCCTGAGTCGTCGGAATCAGCAACTGCGGACAAATCGACAGGAAAAGCGACAGCTCTTGCAGCCTTAGCCCTTTCCAACTCTCTCATCAACGATCTGCTAGTCCCAGGAACGGGAGACATTCCGTTAACTCGATGAAGGGACTGCGACTGGCTACTAGGCTGAGCTGACCCCTGCGAAGACCCAACTGTTGTTGTCTTTGTCCCAGAGACAGTTGTCGCTTGGCTTTCTTTCAGGGGTAGAGCATGTTGATATCTATCCTTCTCCTTTGAATTCGCACCGTACTTTCTCTTCAATTCGGTAACAATTTTCTTCACCCCGAAGTGAATGCAATAGGACATGCTGTCAACTTTGTAGACGCCCAACAGACTGTCCGCCAATTCAAACATGTTTGACCGCAAAGAAATGATGATGAATTGCGTAAACTTTGTACGGTCCTGTGGGAGAGAAAAAAGCATTAATGTTTGGAGTACGATGACACAATAATTCATGAACACGTACCTTAATGTAATTTGCAATGATTGAAACATTTTTGAAATCCAAAGCCGCGTCGATTTCGTCCATAACGTAGAAAGGACTAGGTTTAAAATGATGCAAGGCGAACACTAAGGACAGGGACGCCAGAGTTTTCTCACCTCCAGAAAGGTTGGAAATCTTTTTCCACGTTTTCTTGGCGGGTCTTACTCTAAAAAAATAATATAATCACAATGTCAACTGTATTATGCAATAAGAATAATTAAGCTAAGCACTTACGAAAAATTAATTCCGCAGCCGAACAAGTCAAGGGTGTCCACAACCTCTAATTCAGCATCTCCTCCCATTGAGATCATTCGGAACATTTCTTTGAGTCTGGAGGAAATCAGGGCGAAACCTTCCATGAACTCGGTCGACCTTTGCTGGTCAAGAAGACACAGTGCCTCTCTAAATTTATCACGCTGGGTTGTCACTTGTTCCAATTCAGTTATTCGTTGCATGAGAGTGTCCAACTAATGAGACAACAGAAGGAGTGTGAATGAATTAAATTTTAGCGGAATATACGGTCCACTACTACTCACCTTTTCTTTATACTCGTCCAAGATGTTCAAATTAGGAGTAGCTCTTGCTTTGATTCTCTCTGCGTATTTCTTTATCTTTCGATCTACCTCCTGGAATTGGTATCTTTTGATTTCTTCATCTGGAAATTGCTTCAGAGGCTCGACCTCTTCCTCTGGAATTTGGTATAATTCCAGCGCCTTCAAGTTCTCCTCTGCTGATTTGATTTGTTGAGCACAACCCCTAAGAACGCCTTCTGCTTCTTTTAATTGATTTTCAAGAGCGGCTTTCTTCTTTGTTTCTGCATTTTCTTCTTTCTGGAACTCGAAAGCAGTACTCTTCTTCTCCTCGTAGGCTTCCTTGCATGCTTTAAGCTTCTCTTCAAGATCAAGTAAAGTGGCTTTGATTTGGATGGCACGAGCTTCCACTTCTTTCCTACGTTCATTTTTCTTTGCCATTGTTTCCTGAAGAGTCGTAATTTCTTTTTGTGATTTCTCCAATTTGGCTTCAGATTTTTTTCTATTTGTTTCACAATTCTTCAGCTCTACAATCTTTCTATCCAACTCTAGTTTAACCTTCTTCAATTGCTCACTAAATTTGTCGTATTTTCTGGTAATTTCTTTTTTCTTTACATCTTCCAAATCGTGGAGTTTGGCTTGATTCCTCGTCACCTCTTCTTCTGCTTCGTTGAAATCTTCCAGTAGCGCTTCCAATTCGTCCACAGCCTTCTTCACTTCGCTTTCTTTTTCTTTGAGGGCCTGTGGACTCAACGCAACTTCTTTGAGCCTCTTACGCTGAGACTCGACATTAGCTTGTTTCAATGGGAGTTGCTGTTTCAAAGCTGCGATGTCCGACTCGGAATTTATGGCTTTTCGTCTTAGCTCTTCAATATCTTCACTTAATTTTCTGCAATTAGCCGTGACTTTTTGGCGTGCTTCTTGAGCCTTACGGTAGTCTTGAGAAGCCTGCTCATGTTGATTTTTTAGAACAGTGAGCTGCTGTTTGGTAACAGTCACACGGGAATTCTTGCTGTTGAATTTGCCAATCATTGTACGATTACCACCACCAACGAGTGTACCTGTCGTTTTACACAATAAAAAAAATTAATTATCGGAATTTAATTTCCAGCAATAAAGTGTACAAACAAACACACACCTGTTACTTCAACGATTTCTCCAAGCAGAGTTACAACTCTTTCTCGACGGCCTCCACGTCCGTAAGACACTTCAGTGGCAATGTCAATATTATCAGCCACCTGGAAATCAAAATCAATCAACAATAAAATATCAGTGCCAAATGAATGACTTGTGATGTAGTACCAAAGTATTGCGGAAAGCCTTATAAAATGCAGGCTTGACTTCAGGAATTTGTATTTGAAGAAGATCGAAAATTCTCTCCGAGCCATTTGGAGCCCTAAAAGGTTGTTGCATGAATCTTTTCATCTCTCCTAACTGGCTCAGAGCAAGAAAAGTCTCTACGCCAAGGCCTTCTTTACGGAGAAATTCAATACATTTTGTTCCGGTGTCGGGATGGTCGACAACCCAATACTCCAAGTGTCCTGTGGAAACAGTGGCAGCCACGTTGTATTTTTCAGGAATCTTTGCCAAATTTTTCATCCTTCCATACAAGCCGGGGAGTGTCCCATCAGCTTTCGCTTCCATTAACGCCCTGTCCACCTTTAAATACCACAAAAATAACGTAATTTAGATCAGGCCAGGTCAACTGAATAGAATGGATAGGAACTGATGACTCACTCTGTCCAATTGATTATTTCCATCAATGGCTTCCTGCGCCGCGGCCAATTCTCCTCTCATATTCTCAAACACTTGCCGTTTTGCATTCTCCTCAAGTTGCAGTCGTCGGTCATCTTCCAACAGCTCTTTGTGCTTGTTTTCCATACCAGGTATCTTACTGGCCCCTACACTTTTCCGCCCTTCGCTATCTTTTGACGTAATGGTTTCTTTCAATTTCTTCAAATCTGCCTCCAAGTCATCCAATTTTTGTTTTTCTCTGGCCTCCTGATTTTGCGAATTCGCCAGTTGTTTTTGTAACTTGTCTGAAATTGCCTTTTTGGCATCTCTTTTAGTTTTCTGCGCAGCAAATTTTCTGTCAGCCACTTCTTTCAGCTTGAGTGCTTCTTCAATCTTGACAGTCAACCGGGCTAGGTCCCCTTTTATGCTGGACCCCTCCTTTTCAATATCCGTCTCCAACTCCAATTTCCTCTTTGTCAATTGTTCAATGTCTTTCTTGTGTGTCTCAGGAGTCAACTGGAGTTTCTCTATTTCTTCCTTAAGTTTTGTTACTTCTTTCATAAGTTTCTTTCTTGTTTCATTTGTACGTGTAAGCTCTTGATTTAGCTGTATGAACTCGGCGTCCGAATCATCAAACTCTTTTTTAGTCTTGAGCTGTTCCTTTTCTGTTTGACGAAATTCTTTCTCTGCCACTTGCAACGCTTGCTTACGTTCCTTACTCAGATTTTGAATCTCATCCAATCGTTGTTGAACGGCAGCAACTTTGGCTTCTAGATCCGTCTTGGCCTTTTCTTTATCGGCGATGCCTTGCTTGGCTTCGTAGAGAGTTTTTTGATACAAAATGTTTTGATAGCGAATCTTGGAATTTACTTCACGCAAGTAGTCTTTCACCTATTAAAAAAATACATTACCAATTCGTTGCTTGAGACGAATCGAATCTGGAATATCGTTCCCTACCTTTTTAACCGGTTCAACGAGGGCAGATTTCTCTTTCTCAGCCTTGTCAACTCGTTGACACTTTTCATCCCGTTCATAATCCAGCTTTTCCACTCGTTCTTCCAACAACGCAAGGGGACGGATGTAACGTTTGGTTCCAATCACGTCCTCCAGGAATTCCAATAAGCCGTCGCCCTCCTTAGTGGTTGCAATCGGTGGCATCTAACAAAATATCAAAGACAAGTTATTACCGACAAAACAAGGAACTAGATAAGTTATGCGTACCTGAGCAATCTGTTCAACTTCTCCTTGTAAAATGAGGAACCGGTTGTGCGTTAGATCCACGCCGTTTGACTTTAGGAATTGTGCAACATCTTGGAACTTACAAGTCTTATCATTTAAGTAGTATTGAGAACTGTTATCACTCCTCCCCACTCTTTTCACAGTGATTTGAGACCCCCCAACGACGTGATAGTCGTCCGTTCCCTCCTTCGACTTATCCCCGTCGTCAACAATCCTCGCAAAGTGAACCGTCACAGCACATCTTTTGAGATTCGGTAGGATTTCCGAGTTGTGGATGAGTGTTGCGACTTTCTTACACCTTATCTTAGAGGCACGATAGCCAAACACAAAGAGGAGGGCGTCAATGATGTTGCTTTTCCCATTCCCATTCGGACCAATGATGGCAGTGAAGGACTTATGAAAGGGCCCCATCTCCTTGATGCCGGCATAACTCTTGAAATTTTCACACACAATTTTTTCAATCACCATCCGCTCCCCTGTGAAGGGATGTTCCGTCCTGGTGATTTTCGGTGGGATGTAAATGTCTTCGAGCATCTTGCCCCCTTCCTCCTCCAACTCGAACCCCTCTTCATCATCATCATCCTTGTCCTTTTTTCCTCCTTCTATGATCTCACGTCGTCGGATTTGGTTACGGATCTCATCGTCAGTGGCAGACACATCGACGGGACCCCCTCCCTTCTTCCCCCGACCTCCACCTCCTGGTCGACCCCTCTTCGGAGGGTTGGTAGCAAGGATGGATGTTTGCCGTTTAGGCATTTCTGCTTTCTGGAAGTGTAAATGAAAACTAATTTAACTGTTATTCAATTCAATCAGTAAGGAAGGAAATTAAGTGAAGTACGTACCTTTGCTCAGACAGGCAGCAATAATTTAGGCAAGTCCCCCTTCCACGAGGACCCCTTCGGAACACAGAGATGGTATTCGGTGGGCTGATTGATACACTCCTTTCCAACGATGACCTCAATTAAAAAGACCAAAGCCTGTCTCCTTTCAAAACTCCTTCCTCCTTCTGGAGCACATTTGGACTTTGGAGAGGAGAGAAGAAAGAAAGAACGGGTGAATGGAAAAACGGTCAACCCGCTAAAAATTCCCACTGCTGCTCGTCTCAGTCTCACTTTTTCAAACTCACTCAGCTGCTTCTTCCTTCCAGACATCGATAACTCTTTCTTTGGATAACATCTGATGACCGTGTCGTAGAGTAATGTCTCACACCCTGCGCCCTTGTTGCCTTCGCTTGGCTGCGGCGAAGAAGAATGACCTGGTGATGACGAGACAACCGGTCTGCTTTGTCGTAAGAAAGAAGCTTATCAAGGTCACATTCGATAACTCATTTCAATTATTTCTTCTTTTGTCAGTCGTCGAAGCTCAAGTATTACCAGGTGAGGGAGGACGAGTCCCCGAACTCCCCGTCCCACACGTGGGTCCTTGAACGAAGGTACACTGCACGACTTCACAAACTTGGCGAGCTTCCTGACCTCCGGAAGAAGCACTTGGTCTATGAGGTGGTGGAGCATAAGAACAATCCCCTTGTGAAGAGGGAGCCGGAGTTGTTGAAGGTGCTTCTAGTCCAATATGTCGAAGGTATGTATTATTATTACTGCCCCTTGCATCTTATCAGGACAAATGACCTTTTTGTTCTAGACGTGGGTCAAGCTGGAGAGGTCGTTGAAATCCCTAAATCTGAGGCGAGAGAACTGATTTTACTAAAGAGGGCCTTGTACCCCACGCCCTACAACGTGGAGCACTTTGCGGACAAGGGACAAGTCAAAAGCTACAGTTCAAGATATGCCAAAAAGACAATGGAGATGCTGTCAAGGACCGTGGTAGGGATATTGATGAGCAAGGAGAATCCCTGGACGTTGGAGCCTTGGCATGTGAAGCAAGCGTTTAGGAAAGACGGTATAATTGTTCGTGATGATGCTATCAGCCTTCCTGAACAACCCATCACTGGTCCACCCAAGACTCCCGAAGAGGAAGGGAAAGAGTTTGACATCTCAGTAACGGTAAGTCTAAACAATTAAATTCTAGGTTGAAACTAGTATCTGTATTGTATTTATGTTTTCTTCTAGATTAACAAAACGGAGAGAGTCACAGTTCGTGCCAAGATTCTATAACATAGGAGATTGTATTTAGAGGTACTTTAGAACGTCC
>JAQIWU010000983.1:0-19742 GCA_034696445.1 Isotomiella minor | reverse complement strand
AATTGTAATACCTTAATTTCCTTGATATTAAAATAAAGCATAGTTCCATAACACGCAGTATGTAATGCAGTTGTCTTATTGGTAAAATGAAATTGTTCCCAAGAGTTGATTTGACTGTGATAAAAGATCCATGATTCTCTCAGCTCTTTAGATCCATCCAATTTTGTTTTACACAGTCACAAAACTGACGAAAGCAACTAACTAATTACTTTCTTTGGGAAACACATAAAAGTACATAAATCTCACGGTGCCCCGTTTTGTTTTATTTTCACGTAACTCCTCAGCTTTGACATTGCAATCAGGCAGGTGAACAAATTGAATCGGAATCCTTTTTTAATCAAATAAACACATTAGTTCCTCACTCTCCTGATTCAGCACTTATGGACATGGAAGCCAGGAAGAAAATTCGGAGGAAGGATATGACACGACGACCTACTCAGGTTTTGTCGAAGGGTTGGATGTCCAAGTTCTCAGGAACAGAAAAGTCATGAATGCCAGAAAGAAAAGCCATATATCCATGTGAAGAGTGATGTGGAAAGGGATTTAACAATTCTCCAAATTTCATAAGGCACCAGCTAACGATTTACTTTTCATGTTAGCTATGTTTGCATCAAATGCGACAATCGCCAGCTCAACATCTTTCGAAGGCACGCTAAAAATATGCATTGACTTTGGTTTTTGATAAACCTCCTTCTTTTGAAATCGTCATTTTCATCATCAAATGTGAATTATAGAATGTCAACTACTATTTTATTTTAAACCATTTTTAAGTAGTAACAAATCTCTAACTAACTAAACTTTAATTAAAACTGCTTCAATTCAAATCGGAAAGTTAAGATACGCTTGGTCTTGTCTTGTGTCTTGCTTTACATGATTTCATACAAGACAAGAGAAAGTTCTTTTCCAGAGCTTAGAATTTAGTCTCTGTGTTAGTTGCCGGAAAAGCGGAGGAATTGTAGACCAATTGAATCAATTCGAAGAGATGAAAGGAAGAAGAGAAAGTTCTTAAACTTTCTCTTCTTCTTCTTCTTCTTTAGTCTAACTTTATCAATTATAAATTTTACATTTTGATGATACGGCACACAACCCAGAATGAAGAGACCAGAGTTCTTCTGTTCAAGAAGAAGAGCTCCGCAGTTATTTATTTTTATCCATAAAATAGTCAACGACGTAAAAGAAAAGAGTTAAATAAGTTTGCTTATTATCCACTCCATTCATAACCCCTTGCTTTGCTTACTGTAATTTAATGAAGTCCTACTTACTTAGATACTTGCCTTTATCTTTCTAAACTAAAGAGTGAAGAGAGATGGTGGATCAATACATACAAAAGATGATGTAAAGTTGAAGGATGTGCATAAATATTGTAATCTGTCTAAAAGTTGGTGAAAGCAAGCAAGCAAAGGTTTATACATATCAGGTTTTACAAGGATAAGTGCGTTCTCATGTTTTGTTTTAGAAAAGAGAGATTTGAATGTGAAGGAGCTATCTAAACTGAACTGAATGGATTGATTGATCAGATTTCATCTCAGCAAAGTCTAAAGTTTCATACCTGGAGAAAGTTCGACTCTGCATGGATTATTTGCTAAAGCATTTTAGATATATTTACGTGTCTCATTTCATACTTTTACATTTACATTTTACATCGTGTGTACCTAACATCAATCTTGTACACTTTCCTCTTTAAAATATTGACATCTTCCCCATAAAGCATAATCTCGAATATAGTTTTCCTTACGTCACTTGATTAAATGTAAAAGTTTTGCTCATTTTTACTGCCTTCTGTCCTGACTCCTTCTTGCTTGTTGAGAATGTTCACCCCCCTCAGGGACGACGACGGGGTCGTTCGGAGTAATTGGTGGTGGTGGAGGAGGAGGAGGAAATGGTGGTCCTTCTTGTAGTCGTGCACTGATTTCTCCAGGCAATGGAAGTGAAAATCTCTTAATCGGTTCTTTTGGATGTGGTCTTATCCCACCGTCTGCTGATCCAAGTTTTGGAGTGCCTCTGCGAATTGTGTCAAGACTGTCACCTTCGTGCAGTTGAGATCTTCGGAGTGCACCCTGAGGCTCGAGAGGGTTGACGTGGGTGTGATGCTCTAGTTCCCGTTCATGTTCCAACTCACGTTCGTGAATGACTTGTTTCGATACTGACCTCATGGTGCTGATGTGGTTGTCGCTCACCTTCTTCAGCGTCTGTTTCTGAAATTCGTCCAATTCCGGCTCTGACAAGGTGATTGGATTTGGAAGTGGAGGAGGAGGTGGTGGTGGGGGTGCCAAATTGGGTGTTTCAATGATGGATGGGAATCGGTTGAGATCCTCTCCTCGTCCTGCTTGGTCCTGAGATCGTCGATGATGGCCTTCTTGAGGCGTTGTGATCAGTCGGCTGCTCTTTTTGCGAAGGACGTCTTGAGTTGACCCTTCCTGTTGCTGGTCCTTTTGAAGTGAAGAGGCGGAGGCGGAGGCAGAGGCCCCTCCACTCGATCTCCGCTGAGGATGCGCAGGAGGGGGTGGAATTCTGAAATCCTCCAAGGGTGCCTTAGTTGACTCCCTCTTCCCCGTAAGAGAGGTTCTTTTAACTGATGGTACTGAGGTCTTCTTCGTCGTTGGAATGGGAGGTTCGCTCTGCCGTTTCACGACGGTGGCTTCATAATCACCCTCCATCACTCGTCTTAGCTCCTCAGCGTAGGAACTACGTTGTTGCTGTTGAGGAGGAGGTTGAGGATCCAACCGTCTTTCCAAGTCCGAAAGAATGGCTTCAGCCTCATGCCCTGCTTCCGACTCTGTGACGGGGAAGAGGGTCACTGTATCATCCGAAGAAGGAGGGTCCGAAGGAGGGGGTGCGGACTTCCGAGCCTGCCGTCTCTCGATTTCCTTCAGTTTACTCTTCAACTGTGACGCTAGTTCCGCCAACTCCTCTCCAATCTCCTTAATGTCGTCACTCGTCGCCGGCGCATTATTCTCACGGTCAAGAACGAGGCCTTGATAGCTCTGAAGGATTTCCTTGCACAGTTTCGCATAGGCCTTTTTCTGAGCCAGCCCGTCTTTTTGGCTGAGGTCTTCACGGATGAAGCAGCACTGGCGGAAGTTACAGGAGGCCCCCTTCTCCTTGTCTTTGTTATGGCTGCAGCAGAGGCCCAACCATTCACAGAAGCGGATGAGTGAGGGGAGGGTGGGTATGAGATTGAAGGGTGGTGGGAGTACTGTGTCCTTGACGAATGTCATGTAGATCTGAAAAAATGGGGTGCAGTGAGACGACCTTTACTAACTTAGTTAAGTTTACTTACTTGAGTTCGAGCGAATTTCCACTCAGCATCCGCATTTTCATCAACCTTTTCCGCCTCCCCGGTGAAGTAAGCGACGACCATGTTGAACATGATAAGGACCCCGAGGATGTGGTATATCTTGAAGAGGATCTTCCCAAAAACTTCACTCATCGTGTGATGATATGACTCGCCCGTCTTATTAAAGTTCTTCCCCTTGAAGGTGATGAGTTTGGGTTTATCGGATCCAGACATGCCGTAGAGGCTCCAGAAGAGTTCCTTGAAGGCGTCCTGTGGGGTTCCGAAGGGACCCTCTTGACGGGGGACTTCGGGATCCTTATTCTCAGCGTCAACTATCTCTCTGAGATGGTGGAAGGGAACGTAGATCGCGTTCATGGCAGTGGCGAAGGAGAAGATGAGGATGACGAGAACGCTGATCGTGACGAAGAAGCTCTTCATCATCCTCCCCAAGCCGACTTGAAGGGGGCCCACGGTTCGAAGGACAGCAATGATTCGAAGGATCCGACTGTAGGCAAGGATGCAAGCGATGGAGAGGAAGCAGTGGGCGAGGACTTCAGGGTAGTACTGCTTCCACGTCTTCATCGGCTCCCGTCTCTCCTTCCTCGTGTCATTGTAATAGGCGACGCCCCAACAGACATACGTGGCCACGAAGCAAGCGTGATTCGCAGTCTCGTACCAAGTCCATGCAGAGTCCCAGAGCCAAGGGATGGAGTGCCTTTTGACCAGGGAGAGGATGTGTCCGGCCGTAAAAGCCATAAGAACCCACTCCGTCCCTACAGATGGAGCCCCCCTTTGGTCACACTCGTTGTCTGGAACTTGATACGGTTTCTCGTCATTGCACCTTTGAGGCATCAAGACTTGAAAGGAAAGGCACCCAAGGAACCATATGTAGGAGGCGACCCAATTCATGTAGCGACTCACGGGGGATGACCACCTCTTCCCATGCTTATCCGTGGTTCCGATCCAGAGGAAGCACGCGATGAAGGGAAGGAAGGCCAGTCGGAACAGGAATTCGACCATCCTCCAAATCCGTCCATATGACGTCCATGTGGGCCAGTCATGCGTGGCCCACTGGCGGAAGACCACGTTCTGTGAGTGAGGGTGGGCCACGACATCCACCAAGTTCAGGGAGACGAGGGTCCATAGCCGAGGATATTTCTTCTTAAGGCGGCCCTGAGTGTAGGCGTCAGGCTGGCTGAAGAACGTCTCCGTCTCCTTGTTCGTCTTGCAGTGGCCGATGAGGTCTTTCAGGAAAAACTCGAGTCGCTGCGCAAAGCCCAGGTAGTTTTCCTCAAACGCCCCGTCCTTGCCGCTGAGGTACTTGGTCTTTTTTATCTTCTCAATGGCGTATTCGGCAGGATCGCAGGTGGGATTGTGTTTCGCATGGAAGGCGATGTACTTTGGATTCGTGATGGCATCAAAGAGGTCCACTCTTTCTTCAGCAGAGATGATCCTCGTATCCGTCCGTTGGCACACATGACATTTGCACTCAAGATCATGGTGTTCTTCAAGGCTCTCAAGCCTCTCACCTCGACAGTGGAAGAGATCCATGAGTTCAGAGTTCCCCACCGTCGCGGCCAGAAGCAAGGTTGTGTAGTAGGCGGGGAACTGAGAGTCAAAATTTTCCAGTGCTTGCCGGCTGGTCCGAACGTGGAGGAGCTTCGAAGGGGTCACACAGCGTGGGACGCCAACTTCAGATCCGGAAGCACTCGGGGCTGGCAGGTCCTTCCCAATCACGGAGACTCGAGGCTCGAGCGGAGATGGTGGAGGAGTGTCGACTTCGTACTTGTCTTGATGCTCCAGGAGCTGTTTTGTGATGGGGACGTTCTCCTCCTTCACGGCGTGGAAGAGGGTGTCGAAGAGAAGGATCCCGGGTTGTTCCAAGAGGAAGGCGACCATGTCCTCGTCCTGACGTCGGACGGCGTGGTGGAGTGCGGTGAACCCGAACTTGTCCGTCTTGTTGATTTGAACTTCGTTGGCGGTGGCAGCGTCCGAGTGGAGGGCGTGCCAAAAGTCCTTGAGCCCCTCCAAGTCCCCTTCCTTGACGTGGAGGAAGAACTTGTACTCTTGTTTACTGAGGACTGGAAGCTTCGTCAAGTGGACGAAATCCTCCTCCTCTGATTCCGACCCTTCGACTGCTTCTTCATCATGGTCCGTTTCATCATCTGACCCGGCATCGGGAGAGGATTCCCCTTCCATGTCCACGATGGACTTGTCCCGAAAGTGATGCCGTTTAATGTTGTCAATCTCGGAGGGTTCATGATGGTGCTTGAGCGTGGAGCCAGTGCCCCCTTTCTCTGGCATTTTGATTGAATTGGAATTGATACGGTTTACTTTCTTTTATCCACGATTTATGTGACGTGATTTGCAATTTCTTTCTACAAGCTTTTTTGAGTGTCTTGATTTCGAGGGGTACCTAAAGCGATGACCGAAACTTGGGTTCCCATGACTTGACATGACATACTTTCTGATTTTCTTGTGAAAGTGAAAGCAATTCGAGATTTCAAAAAGGGCTATGAACTGAAAGGGGGATAAATGCTAAGCCACGTCATGTCACATCATGTCTTGTCATGAGCGTAACTCTTGGCTCAACTTTCGTAGGACGATCATAAAAATGGTACGCTTGTTTTCTTCCTTTGAGAAAGGAAATATGACGTGAGATTGCTTTGAGACGGTCACGTACGAGGATGAGTGTGTGACACATAAAAAATGACTGCTTTCACCTGCCCGAAAACGGGTATAGTGTCTCAAAGTGCCCCCATTTCACATGGAACGACAGATTCTTAAGTAAATTATGACACAGGAGACATGAAATGACGCGAACAATCAAGATTGTGCAAGAGAGGTTCTTTGTTTCCGGTGAAAGTACATCATTACATCAGTAGCCTCACATAAATGCCTATTAATTCAAGCACAAAACTTAATTTCCGGGCTTTTGAACTTTGATAAGATAAACTAATTTACGACATGCATTTCTATTCTGACATCAACAACAGAATAAGAGGTACTTCAATTTCTGTGGTCTACAAATTAGAAGGAAGAAAGTTTTCTTCAAATCTCTCGTTCAATTGGGTCTGTTGGCAGACTTTCAACTTTGTAACAAAGCGAAGGACCGAGAGAAATTCAATTTTCTTTGATGATGTGATGATGATGATTGTGATAAGGTACTCATGCGTGACTCAAGAGCAACCATCTTTCTGTCCTTGAACCTCTATATATTGACTTTATATGCTTTGATGATGAGGTTAACAAGTTGAGAAAGAAAGAGTTAAGTTAAGTACTTCCGTCTCATCCAGTCCTCTTTCCCCTTTCGTTTAATCCCTATGTATTTTCGACTTCATCAGAAAAGATGTCAAAGTGAAGGCGTGAACAACTTTCACTTAACTCGGCCAAGTTTTGGAAAGAGGCCTTAAATTTCCGCTTCTTTTTAAATTGTAAAGAAGTTCTGCTTGATCACTCATTTCTTCTTTCATCAGGTGAATAATTGGACAAACTTTTTACCGTCAATCATCAAAATACAATGGAAAAGATGATGTAGACAAATTGAAGGTGGAATAATCATACAACTTCAATTCTTAAAGTCTTAACTTCCGTGAGTTTGCACGACGTCGTTATAAATGTTTGTGGGTTTAAAAATTTTAAAGTTTCTTTGTTTCACTTCAATAAATCGGTTGTAAAACAGAACCAAAATTATTCTCCACCCAAAGCCACCTCTTCTATGACTTCCATACCACCTAATTCAAATTCGGACAGGGTGCATGGGCACTTGGTACATCGCCGCGAGCTTTGAAGTCGGCCACAAGTCTGCTCAACTTCGCTCTCCCTGTAATTTTTGGGGGATGACCTGTGGGAGTGGTGCCCTTGGAGATTGTGGTGAAGTTTAGTGGGGGTGGACTGTGCGGTGCTGGTGGGTGACTTGGGTGTGGACGTAGGAGACCCCACAGCACGATTTTCGACAATTTAAGTGCAATTGCACAAGACCATATGGACTAAAAATCGAGGTGGGATGGAGTGCACTGTGGGCTCCACCTCGCCTACCCTGTACCTCACTGACCTGGACTCTTGGCTGCCCCTGAGGACCAGAGGGAAGGGGGTGGTGGGGAGATAGGGGTGGCTACTGCCAGAGTGTGGAAAAGGGCTTGAGGGTGTACACTTGGGCCCTCTCACACATCTCCGGGGAACGTGGTCCTTCTTTTCAACCTCACACTGACCCAGACTCTTGGCTATGGCGTGGCGGTCAGGAGGGAAGGGGGAGAGGGTGTGGGAGTGGTGGGGCCCCGTGAACTACGTCCCCATATCGAAATGGGTGGTACTGGATGGAAATGGGAGTGGGACTTGGAGTGGACCGCTGCCTGAGAGGGGGAGGAGGGGCTCTGTTGTTGGACGGGGAACTTTCTCTCCCCTTGGGGGAACGTGGTCCTACTGAGTCTCACCACCCAAACCAAGCCAGATGGCAACCATCTACCTAAGACCTGCAAAGGTCAAAGACTAAAGACCTGTAAAGGTCAAAAAATCTCCCCCCATCCAGGGTCACTCCTTCTGGAGTGGCTGTGGGGTCGTGAGATTGCAGAGCAAGCGGCGAGCATGTTCTAGGAGTATCTGCAATAGGTCCAATTGGTGCCTCGTCAGAGTACTGGCTGGTCCCTCAATGACCTGATCAGTACCTCCTATAAAACACACACACATGGGCACTTGGTCAATTACGCAAGTGGGAATTAAATGTAGGAAAGCGGAGGCGAGGCAGAGGGAATGTAAAGAAGATGAAATATGCAATCCATCCGTCTTGTGTGCCTTGGTTGGTAATAATAATTGTCTGTTGTGTTTTGTTTTGTAATGCTTTCACTTTACTTTCTCCCTGGCCACATGACGTGTGGTGGTGGTGGGTTGGTCTGCCTTCTTCTTCCTTTCCATTCCACTGTCTATTAGCTGAAACCTTTTTGTTAATTAATGATAAGGGTACTTGTGTATGCTTGTTTGTTTGCTCTTTCCTTCGCTTCTTATGGTAAACATTCTGCGATGAAGCCTTGGCTGGTTGGTTGATGGATTGGGCTCCCCTCATCCTCTTGAGTGCGACTGCTATGGGCGAAGTGAAGTGGCTTTCATACAAATCAAAAATGTACGGGGTTACACAAAAAAATTGAGGAAATGTATATTTCGTGATTCTTGTGCTTTCTCCAAGGGTACTTTCTTTCCCCCACCTCTGTTCATCCTTCAGAAATCAATCTCAATCTTTCTTGGATTGAAACAGAAATCGGCACTGGATTGCAATTTATTCTACGCCAAAAAATAAAAATGAGCTACAAATTATTTTAACTACAGGTTAATAACAAACTCGAACCAGACGAACTCTTTGTGTTAATTCATAACACAAAGAGTTCGTCTCAACAAATAATGGCGAACCACCGGGTTGGAAACAATTATCACCCTCACATCCATGATCATATTTGATAAGTAATGTAATGTAATGTACAAATTCAAGCCGAGGCGAATGTCAAGTCCAGAATACTTTCACGTACTAAATCTTGCCTCAAGCTCAAAATGAAATTGAAATTAGGGTGGAGAAAGTCCAATGAAGGCTTTCCTTTGTAATAGAAATTCCTATGAGAGGAGGGAATATTTCAAATTGGATGGTTTTGAAGGTTTGATCCTTTTGGTGTGACCTCTGTTCTGACATTCTGCGTTTTACTTTGAAGTAGATACATAGGTGGATAACTTTCATTTAGTTCAGCAGCATTTATGCAACGCAAAGTGACTAAAAAGCTCTCCATTACTTACTTTCCCTTCTTTTTAAAACAGACCGGAAAAGATAGCATAATAAATGGATTGTGTGGAGCTTAAAACAAAAGGGAAAGCGTAGGTATACTTTCTACTTTTCCCAATTCAACAAAAAGTGCTGCTTGCTATGGTCCTGAACATTAATTTTGCAAAGTTTTCTCCCTTCCTTTGTTCATGTCATGACTTGGCTGGCACGCTGAGTTGAGATTTCATTGCTTTCTACCAGAAATCTATGAAGCTGATATACTGCCTTAAATTACGTTGAAACTGAATATCCTCACCCTAAAGAATAAAAATGAGCTTTCAAAAATTTGTTATTTCTTGGATTTTATATTTGCGGCATTGCAGTACAATTGCATATAAAAGTGTATATACTCGTACTTACCGTACTAATAAAGTCTCTGATTTTGGGGATAACTTCTTGAACTCACGATAAGTTATGTATTTATAGCTTTTCCATAATTTAGGAAATGACGTCGAACTTGGGATTTTAATGTTTGTTCTCTGTGTTTTGCCTAAGTTAAAAAGTAGTACCAAGTACGTAGGTAAGCTAAAATTATATATCTGAAGATATATACGACACGTCCATGCCATAAGCGACAAGTGTATGAGTGAATGTTGGGATGCCATATAGTGCGTGACTTGAATTTGTGTGGGACAATCCGTTTCTTGTTCAATGATTGGAAATTCATAAAAAAATGTTTAGCAATGTAGACTCTGATTCATTGACTGTTAGGAGACTCCAGTAGACAGTGTGCAGAAAACAAAATGCTGAGGGGACGAGTTACATGCGAACAAGTTCGTGAGAACGTTGAAAATTGTCACTGCTAGACTATTTTGTATGTCTTGAAAGATGTTACCTCTCGCGATGTTTTACTTCGATGAATTGAGTTTGAATTTAGTTGGGAAACAGTTTTCAGAATGAGCTTGCTTTCACCAATTCAGGTGTATGTCCTGCTGTCCACCTACACCATTATTGGCGAGGGAAAGTGCACATTGCCAAAGATTTACCGTAAAAACTGTAATGGTTCCATTTTCTCCGGAGGCAGAGCATCACGCTATGCAAATTAAATCACATACGTTCTCCTTTTGGCATTTTTCTTACCTTTGGCTTTCTTTCTAAAGAGATATGGAAAGCGTACGATGGATTTCCATTCATTATTTCATACGTGACCGATGGCAGTTTTTTTGGATTTTGCTCTCCCATTGTTTCTCTTAATTTTCATTCGCAACTATTACATCTGCTAAGATTTGGAAGCATATGGAAGTTTTTCTTTCGATTTTAAAGTTCCTCAACAATTGAATTATATTCACAGTAATCGTTTAAAATTGAAAATCAAGCAAGTGACATTTGAATTGGAAGTTATTCCCAAAAAGTTTGCTTTACTTTAGTGAAAGTTACACAGTAGGTAGAACTAATTACAGTCACATATTGGAATTGACAGAAATTGGAATGACAGGAGAAGTTGAGAAAGTTAGAGCAGACAAAATTACTAGAGTCAAGTGGAACAAGACCACATTTGGAGTTACCAAACCAAACCGTTTGGAAGTTTGCCCATAGACATTCACCTCGACATACCCACCTTCTTCCCATATACAATGCCAACTTTCACCATCATGTCAATTTCAGGAATGAGGGGTATGAGGTTGAAGTTGAAGGTACAGGAAATTCAGAGTCACATTGAAGTGAAAGTGATGGAATTTATGGTATGCAGTAGCCGTCAAGTTTTATCTAGTCAGGTTGTGAAACGAAACTGATAGCAAGAATTTATCTCCTTTGGTGAAAGTCATAGCAAAACCAAGGCTATCAACGAACGTAGGACAATAGCAACACACTTATGCCTTCGACAGATTATGCAACAATTTGTAGAATGGTTATGTGTATGCCTTTGAGCCTGTTTGACATGAATTTTCAGGACAACAACAAGTGTCCCTTTCTTATCCCCTAAGTTTGTTTGTTTGCTATCAAACATCCGTTTACAAATCACATTGTAAAAGCAGCACAGCCTGTCACAAATTTTTTTTTGGGTTGACAACTTTCTAAGATTTTTGAAACACAAAAGTAAAAAATGACGAAAGAAACCAGGCCTTGTGTACTTTACTCCTTTTGAATAAAAATGTGAAAATCCTAACTGATTATGACAGTGTGTCAACATTGTCATTATTGTGTAGTGAAATGCGTCTCTGTTGTTGAGAGGTTTTGAAATGAAAGTGCTCTATTTAAAGCTGTTTATCCTTTATACAACTACTCTAAAACATAAAAGGACAATGAAGACTGTAGAGACAGCAGTTAAACTTTTGAAACGGATACTTAATAATGTAGCATGTAACATGGTTGTCAAGGCAAGTCATAAGTAAGATTAAAATGTACAACTCGTGCAATAACACACAGAGTAGTAATGAATTTAAAATGAGCATTCGTCTCATACCTAAGTAAGTAAGATGTGGGTGAAAGCAGGAAAGAAAGAGGCAGAGAGGGCAAACTACACTCTGCATATTTAAGTTGTCTTTTATTGTTGAACCCTACTGTACAGTGACAAACAATATGTAGAAAGCCATAGGTTGCTTAAAACACATTTTGTTGCCCCTTCCTTTCAACTTTAGGATCCTTTGTTTCTAGATCGAGATGGTGAAAGTGAAAGCTAGCAGCTATTCTAGTGTTTTAGGGAAAACATTTAGAGTCTGATCCCACAATAACCTCATGCCGCATGCCACAACTAACCATAATAACCTGACCAGGTCTTTCCTATTGTGTTTCTCAGCCTTCTTAAAAAGCAGATCCGTTGTTGGAGAAAGTAGGAAGCGGAGAAATCCACTCCCATTTGTTTATTTTTACAGCGCTTTTATTTACTTTATAGGCGAGTTTTCTCTCTACCCTTCATCCGTCTACAATAAAACCGCTTTTTGTGACCCCCTTCTTCAGTTCCTCCTTTTTCTTATGTAAATCTCACTTTGTATACAAGGAAATTAAAAAAGGGAAAGCAAGTTACTCATCAACACCCTTTCTGGCATCGGTTGAAAGTTCATCCGTCATTTCCTGCTGTGAAAAATTCAGAATTCAAGGCTTTCACTCAAATAAAAACCTTTCTGCCTCACAGTTTCAAGATGTTCTCGTATGTATATAAATGAAGATCATATTATTAAACATCACTGGGTTATAAAAGAAGATCCTCTTCATCAGCTTTCCCCATTTCACTTTCTCCCAAACACTTTCATCTATCTGTTCCAAGTTCAAAATGTGCATTCTCACACATGGGAGCAGAGCGGTTGAAAGGTTTAGTGAATATAAAGTGAAAGTATTATGGAACACACTCGTATTAAATGTAGTTGACTGAAATGAAGTTACGAGGACACTCATGCGAGAAAGTATGTAGAGAAAGTTGAGAGCTCGATTTGTTTCAGTTTTTGTGAAGTGTAGCGTCGAGACTCGCATTTTTTTGACATGACATGAATTGAATTGTCAGGGCGGAATAGATTATTTATTATTTATTATTGTTTACGATACTTGTATGAGACTGAGTGTAAAGGCACAGGAATTTAGCATCTTCAAATTTTATGTTACATGGATGTGTCAACGTCATAGATAAATAATTGCAAGAGTCGAATACATTTCACACGCCTTTCATCAACCCTGAATGCTTTCAACCTATTTTTTTAGCACATTTTTTTACAAAATGTTATGACGTGAGGTTTGCCCTAGGTTTGCCCAACAAAACAGATTTTCTTTAAGCTTTCTACATTCTAAAAATCTGACGTTTCCCCTCAATATTAACATCTATGATGGATGTCTACTATTTTTTACTACCCTGTAAAAGCGACCATTAAAGGAATGAAGCCTCCTCTTTCAAGACTTGACACTAATGGCGAATCAAACTTCGTTAATCATTGCTGGACAATCCCACTCACCATTGACGAAGAAAATCATTTATCAACCCATTTTTTTCTCCCAGCATTCCATCCAAATCCAATCAATAAAGTGAGATGGCCACCAACAAAAAGTGTCCTTGTAAGTCTATATCTTTGTGTTTCTATCTCTAATTGAATTGCGAATCGCTTTCTCTTCTTCTTGACTCTTTGCCAATTGCCAATATTATGGTATGGACCATAGACAATGGAATCTCCTATGGCCTCCAAAAATCGTTATCTGCAGTCTTGCAAAAAAAGTTGAGTTTCATTTCTATTGTCATCATTCTATTGTATCACTTCTGCGAAGGACAGGTTCGATGGAGGGAGGGCCTTCAATAATTGCAGCATTATTGAAATTTGCAATACCTACTGTGCTTTGAACTCTTGCCAGGAAATAAGGCATGATTTATAACGAGAAAAACAATTAGCAATAAGACCGTCCAATTTGGTAATGGGGCAAACTTTGAAGTCGAAATAATAAAAAATTGAGGGTCTTATTTAGTTTAGTAGATTCATCACTTCTTCATCAAATCACCTCTTCACTCACAGATCCCTCACCAATTCTTCAGGTCATAAATTTTTGAAACATTGTCGATATTTGAACTTGATGCTTGCTGTCAAAATGTAATGGATGCAGTAAATGAATGGAAGAACTGTTGGTTAGAAAAGTCAAGAGGGAAAGACAGACTATGTGTCTGAAGTGGACACAAAAAACAAATTGTTTATTCAATGCCAACTTCAATTCCAATTTCAAAGATGAAAGGGAAACCGAGAATGTGAAAACAAATCAAAGACCCTTCGCTCTATACACAACAATTCCTCCTCCTCCCATCGAGATCGAGATGTTGCCCGTCCTGAAAAGTCTTGACATATCCCAGAGTGAAAGAAAGTCATTTACTAAATTACAAAATTCGACCGTTTTTTCCCGTCGAAACTCTGTTTTCGAGTGCCGTATTGCATTTTTTCTAGAATCTAATTTGTTTTGTTTTATACATAAATATCTGACACGGTCTTTTGGAGAAAGTTATTGCATTCAATCATAATAATAATATATGGAAAAGGATAAGCATGCATGAGTGCTCAAGGTCTTAAAGAAGTTTCCGGTCACTTGCACTTGACTTCCCTACACAAAAGGTGGATGGAGAGGGTTTGGTTGGATCTTTCTATCCTGCTTTCACCACCACAAGACTTCTTGGTTTTCTTCCAACTCAAGAAGTAAACAATAGGAAAAGTGAAAAGACTTCTTAAATTATTAATGTCCATAAATTTTCCGGTTGTCTTCCTTCAATTTTACACTTTCTCACTTTCACAAAGTTGCTGAGCTGAGCTGAGCCAAGTGTAAGCAGTACTTCACTTCATCCGGAAATAAAATCATTACGCGGATCTTAATACATTTCTTTCTACCTTCCTCCATACTTTCTCCACCTTTCCTTCCATGCCAACAGATTTGCTCTGGCCCAGAGGGTGAAAATTTTGCTTAAAACGATTAATTCGTGATTTAAGATGAAATATTTATTACACCGTTCATGTATGATTGATAATCGTCTAATCTAAAACATTTATAAGCACCACGTTCAGATTTACATGAAGAAGAAAGCAGAAATTACTTCTACAGCAACTCACAAAACTTAACTGGATTTTTTGGTCTTTTAAATGTGACAATTATTAATATTTTCCATTCCTAAAGTTAGTTATTAGTTGTTTAGATGAAGAGATAAAAAGCCCAATAGAAAATGATGAAGAGAGTAAATGAGATTGGGAAAATGAAGCGACAGCACTCATCAATTTTTTTGGCTACTTGTTCATAATTCTTTTTCCCGTCTTGCTTTGAGGTTTCCGAAGAATGTTCTCCTTCGGACCCACTGTGTTCCTCCTTATCATTCCCCTTCCCCCTGGGGTTCATTTGGGTGCTGCTCCCGTCCACAAATCTCGGTTCGCCCCAATCACCCCCATCGCCCTGAAAGAAGAATATAAGCATGCGTTGTCAAGGGAACTAAGGATATTAAGGACCTTGGGCTTTCCAGGCGAGCTTGTGGGTGAGGCCGAGATGACCCCTTCCCCACTCAACTGACCCCTCATGGACAGGGAGTCCACCTCCCCTCTCAAATTGTAGTGCTGGCGACGAAGGGGCTCAGAGGTTTGATCCAGCCCAAGGTTGCACGTAAGATTGAGAGCACTCCTTGTGAGGGGATGATGGTGGGAGGAGCCAGCGGGGGCATTTGGATGATGATCATGAGGATGAGATGTATGGGCATGCTGCTGCTGCTCCTTCCTCCACAAATAGTTCACAACTGTGAACTCCATCAGTGCGAGGAATACGAAAGCCGTACAAGCCCCCATCCAAACATCAATTGCCTTCACATAGCTTGACTCAATGTTCTCCTGAACGGCTGAGGAAAGAGTGAAAAAAAATTGGTCTTGTTATGGAAAGATAAGATAAAAGTGTGGTAGTGGTGGAAGTATAATTTATTGTGAGCACTTTAAATGACAAAAAAGGAAGCAAAGTTACGATCAAGGTGGGACGACGACGTATGGAATTGAATTCGAATGATATGAAAAGTTGTGAGAAAGAAGAAAGTTTAGATCGGAGAAAGTATCTAAAAGACCACAAACTCAGGGAGCCAAATAATTTCTTCACCACCACGTTATTCAATGTGACTTTCACTTCTTCCTTCCATAGGTTATACGTCAAATGCCTTCCTCCCACTTTCTCCATTTCTCTGGACTAACTTTCTCCATCAGAGTCAAAATCAGGAGGGTATATTTGAAGATGGATGTGGAAATCTCTACGGCATAAAAACATTAATGGTAATAAAATGATGGAGATAACCTCAACTTCTGTCAGGACCATACTTTCCACTTTCTCTAGTCACGCCTTGTCTTGTGGGAGAAAGTGATGGCATTTGTGCAAAGTGTTAAATGAAAGTTAGATTGCATTTGTGTAACTTTTTGTTGAGTGTGAGAATTGCATATGTTTTTTACTAACTTTGGACGCAAAAATCTAGAGAGAAAGACAGTCTTACTTGTAGCTTTGGATGAGACCGTGAGGAGTGTCGTAATGCCCAAAGTGACTCGACCAGGAACAGAGTTGACATCCATCCAAAATGACACCCATGAAATGACCACCATCAAAATGGTGGGGAGATAACTTTGAACCAAGTGGAATCCAAGAAGACGGGCAAGATGGAATTCAGCAACGAGACAACTGTAATTTCCTTCAGAGAAGAGAAAGAAAAAAGCGTCATGTAGTGACGTGAAGTTGAATTTATTTTCATGGCAGCCTTGACATAAAAAAAGGGAAAGGGGAAACAAATTGCAAGGAACTAAGGTACTTTCAGCAAAAATAAAATAAAATATAACAACAATACACGCAATTTGTGAGGCTCTCTTGAGGAGCATTTTGAAGAGTTTAATTCACTTATATTTTGAGTTTACTTTCACTACGTCTTATCGGGCTTTCCTTTCTCCTTTGGCAGTCGTAGGGATTTATAGACATGCTAGATAAGATAGTATGGAAAGGTTTTATAGGATTTAAGAAGGTTTTAAGCGGGTATTGCAGAAATTTGTTTCAAATATTATTGTCTTCATTGAATTTAAAGTCGAAGGGAAAAGGAAGGATGGGATGAAGAAGAACTTTCCCATTTTGATCTCTAAAAGTTTCTCTGTTAAATCCTACTTTTGAAAGGTAGCTTGAACTCAACAGAGTGAATAATACTCCCGTTTTTTTATCACTGGCTGAGAACTTTTTGTTCAATCTGTTTGAAGGAACCAATGTTTTCACGTCACGTCGATGAAGTAGTATATTTGAGAAGGAAGCGGTTTAAGCATTTTTATTTGCTAAACATTTATTTATCAGGTTTTTCACGTAAAAGCATTTTATCATAGCTCGGCACCGAAGTATGAAATTGTGCACAGTTTAATTAAAGTCAGGTTCTTTGAGAGTTGAGGTATGAGGTTGTTCTTTCTTTGAGGCTAGATGTTTTATGATTAAACTTCTAGAAAAGTAATGTCAGGATTGAGGAATTCGTCGGTGAAATGAACAATTGACACTCATAGTGGCTATCAGTAAGCTGTATCTCCTGTTTTTTTCTGACATACAATGTTTCACAACACCCTGCAAAGCTAACAGCAATGAGTAAGTGCGAAAGAAAGCAAGCAAAAGAAGTGTGATTGTAACAAAATAAAATAACCATTGTGGAACAACAAGCTCTAAATGCCCTATTGCAAAAAAAAGGCTTCAAAGGGTGCAGAATTGACACAGTCTGTATGCAAGTCACGTAGAAGCATCCATTATGTTTGCTGACACACGAACTAAAAGGAAAGGATGTGACAATTACAACACAATGCAATGTAATGCGTATTGCGGAACGCGAGAAGGGTACACACAAGAGTAGAATGTAGAATTAATGAAGTCTGACTCATTCCGTTGCATTTTATTCAATAAAAGAAGAAATAAGAAAGAGACGTACCAATTTGAAAGGATTCGTGACATTTTGCAGCAACGATGTTGACCATGGCGAACTGAGTCATTTGTAGACTTCCTGTTGTGATTGGATTTTCCACTTTCCACTCCAAAATCAACTCTTCGACTGTTTTTGAGACTGGAAATAATTTAGGCCATTCAAAATTATACGCCTGAAACTGAAATCCAACTTCTTTAGTTCTGTTGTACCCTAGAATTTTTCTTCGGCGGTATTATAACCATTTTCTCCACCAACAAACACTAAACTACAGCCCAGTCTACATAAAAAAATAGGTGGAAACATTGCCCATTCTTTTATTTTTTCAAACGGTGGGGCCTGGAAAATAATGGGTCATAAATACCCAAGAATAAACGCAGATGTACCATTTCCTTCCTTTTGTTCTTCTCCAAGTGAAAGTGGGATAGGTCAAAAGTGCAATGTGGAAAATGTAGCTCACCATAATTGTCCACTTTCACTCAAAATATGATATGACTCAGGTTACTTTAGTAAAAAGGAAGCATATTGTACTCGTCTTTACAGCATCCTATTTACTTTTTTTTTTATGCCTAACCTTTGTATGTAATGTAATGTAATGTAATCCTCTTCCAAGCTGGCCTTTCTCCATTTTACTCACTGACCAACTTTCTCTCATCCATGTCTTTCATACATCATTACTTTTACCAGCCTGGAACACTAGACCAAAAGCACAATTCCACTTCCAAAAAGGACCATGTTTATAGACAAAAAAGCTCTCCTCCTTTCCTGTGTTTATGATCACGCATCACTAGTTTTACATGTCTCTTTTTCAACACTTTCCTCTCCTCTCTACACTTTACTTTCTCCGCATTGGAAGTGACAAGTGACAACAACTCATTGAATCCCTCCCTCTCAGGACCATATGGAGAAATTGGATGTGTGCGAAGCTAACTGACAAGTTGAAGTTGAAAGGAAATCGGCTGAAATGAAAAGTTAAAAAAAGTAAAAATCACTCGTGCGCTTGACAGTTTTAAACAGGATATTATAGGGTACCTATGTCCTGTCTCATCTCATGTGAAGAGAAATCTGACTAGGCCTGCTCATGGTATGGAAAATCCTAAACCGTTTATTCCACTCTAGTTTTTTTGCCATGCAGGAATTGACTTTCACCGGACAACTGCCTCAGGCCTATTGTTCTGCACGCATAAGTCAATATCGACGTTAGTCTTTTACAGGAGGAAAAATATTTTGAAAGATACGTGCTCCCTTAGTAATCGCATCTTCCTACGGTTGAGATAGACTTTCTCTCTCGTCTGTCAGTAATTCACTTACTTTCACCACGATCACACACACGATAGAGATGCTATGTCATGTCGCATCGGTTCAATTTCCATCCTCATGTCTCCTCACAAACTTCTCGTCTCCTGTTTCAATATATCTGTGTGTATGTATCTGAATAAATTCAGGATGCAGATAGAGTTACAAAATTGCTGAAGAAAAAAAGAGTAAGACAGTAGACAGGACAAGAAATTGAAATGTGATGTCGGATGTGAGGAACAGTTTCTTATTATTAGTGTGATATCACGTAGATATTCTCTGTCAGTTGCACCCCACTGCATTATTGGAGTCTTTTGATAGATCGACTTTCTCCACAAAAATGTATTTCCTTCTCCCATGTTTTTTTGCTTCATGATCGGTTGCTCAATAAAATACAAAAGCTACATGACGGTCGAGTCTTTCCTACTTCTCTGAAGCTTCTGGTCATTTCAAATACCTGTCCAAATTTTATTAAGTAAAGCTGCATCATTTGTAGCGTCACGATGCAGCAAAATGGTGCACAATATTGTAACCTTGTACGAATGTCTATCTGGAAAACTTTCACTCTGCTTTCACTTCTTCCCCAATCTTCCCAGTCCAGTCCCCATTAGTATAGCTTAAAACAATGTCTCTTTGTCTTTTTGTATACTCTTTCATTTGTTTGCTTACTGAAACACGACTCGAGACTTTCACTTTATTCAAGGCTGTCTCTCTGGACAGTTTGCTGTTTAGGTAGGTACAGGTACTTAAAGGACAGTAGAAACCTGAAGCAAATTTTATTTCAGGGTCGTTTTCCATCCTGTGCTTATTCCCATCATCAATCCTCTTCCTCCTCCCCTTGAACAGTGACAGTCCAATATTTTATACCTTTCCTTAATTGCAGAGTCTTACAACCAGAGAGATTCTATCTACTTTGTTAGACCCATCAACTTCAAAAAGACTTGTTTATGTGTCTGATTACTCTCTCAGTAGTGTCCACTTAAAAATGAACCACGGACATTACAGACACTTTCATTAGAGATGAAAGT
>JAQIWU010000982.1:0-19757 GCA_034696445.1 Isotomiella minor | reverse complement strand
CTACATTATTACTTTTTCTTAAAAATGCACATGCTTCTGTTCATAAAATCCTTAGACTAGTAAAAATGCAACTAAGGTCATCCCACATCCTCTGCTTCTATGATAAAAAAGAAAGTTAGGTAGCTTATACATAGCTTGGCAAATCTGCCCAGCTTCGGGTCATTTGTACTTTTTTACAGCCAGTCCCGAGACGTCGAGCCATAAATGTCTAATAGCATATGAAATCTGAGATGCGTAGCAAATTTTTGGGAAGCCACAGATTCAGATTCCTTATTCATCCCAATCGTGTGAGTGGTGAAGAAGAAGAGAGAAGGCAGACAATTATTACTGCGAAGAACGGATGCAGCAGATAAGACGATTTTTATGGTATCTGTCTTTCTCTCTGGTACGAGTATCACGTTCCTTATAGAATGAGAAATATTATTAGCTACTGAATTGAACTGAGCTGAGTAAAGAAGAACCAAAAAGTCACAAAAAAGTTTCTGATAACTCGCATTATTATTCTTTTTACCACCACTCACTAAGACAGTCAGAGACCTCACCCCATCCCTCATGTTTCATTCCTCAAACTGTGTTTTATTAGCATGCAGAGATATTCCACGACAAGTCAAAATAGAGAAAGAAGAAATGCAACTGATGCGCATTTTAGTATTTCGACAAGACTTCGTCATAATAACGCTGACGTAAGACAGATGACAACTGATGCTTGGAAAAGTAAAAAATTAATCTAAATTTATCTCGGGGTCATAACAACAAAGACTGATCCATGTCCATGATTGTGATCCTCCTCTCTCTAAATCCTCCTCACTTTTTTTTTATCAAAGTAATTAAAAATGTGTAATATGAGTAATGGCTTGTCTTGACACAATTGGATTTCTTCTCTACACGACGTTATTATTAAATACCTACAGAGTTGCCTCTGGAATAAAAAAAATCTCGTCTGCTTCACGCGATAACAGGCTTCATTTCCATCAAATGAAGCAGTTTAATCGCTTATACCAGAGAGAGAAATCAGGGAGAGAAAGAAAGGCTATAGAATAGAAGGGGTTGAAGAGTTGAAGGTGGATATATCTAACTGTTTTTTAAGTTCCTATCTGGTCTGGGGTCGGCAGAGGAATTAGGAGTCACGGGAGTGAAAGGAAGTGGAAGGAAGGAGGAGAGGGGATGCAATATGCAGTCTAATGGCATAAAGGATGTGGGAAAGAGATGGATTGAATTCTTGAGCATTTCAGTTTTCTCACAATAATTCTTTGAGAGGAAGAAGAAGATGCTTCTCTCTCCGACCATAATAAATTGTCCCAAGATTCTCTTAAGAATTTCTACGTGTTTACCACTACCACTATGCCATTAGAACTGCATTCAATCAGGAGAGAGAGAGAAAGAAAAGTTGTGTGGTGGCGCAGGCAACTAGGCACATTATGATAACGCATGATAATCATAAAATATTAGAGTCTACAATATTTCTTCTTCTCCTGGTGCTACTGAATGAATAGAGGAAGATAGAGTGCAAGAGGACACATTGAATTCAATTCAGTTCACACCCTTTCAAAAGAGGCTTATAAAATGGAATGGGGGTATGATGTATGACGGTGTTGGAATGCTGTCGGGTGGGTTAGTTGGGGTAGGTATTTTATTTCCAAATCCGAATATTCTTCTTCTTCTTCCATCATCTCCAAGAAGAGTGAAAAAGAAAAGTTGAACACCTCGAGTCGATTGTCATTTGTTGTATACCAAAAAAGAAGAAGAAGGTCTTTGGAGGACCAAAAAGATGTATCTCTCTGTCTGCATTTTTATGGATAAAAATTGGTAAAACTTACACTTGGGACAGTGACACTTTGCCAGGAGGATTTCATATCACAAAAAAAGTTAGTTGGGCTGCTTACCTCTTCTGCACTTTATAAGAATTGGATTGTGTAACCCAGATCCGGATCGTCATATAAAAATCAGTCTCATTACACTCATTTTTTGTACAAAAAAAGAAAGGTTGTTGTATGTGTAAACCTTAAGTTTTGCCTGTTCTGTAAGTAAGTATAAATAATCGGATTATGATTATTTTATGCCTCGTACGTTTTCTCTTTCTTGCATTCTTTACAAATTGCATGCAACTTTTTCAAGATTGCCGAGAGAAAGAAGTTCTTTTGTTGTATTTAGCAGAGAGAAGACTTGACTTGACTCTCCAGCATTATATTGTATACAAAACGGGTAATAAAATTGATCCTAACAATCTGCAGATGTTAAATTTTTGACATGAAATACGTTGTTTGAGAGAAATGAATTTAATGATCGTTTTCTGGAACCATGCTGTTTCTTTAATTCTTATTATGGCAAAGGAGGAATAGTATTCAACGGAGAAAGTCAACTGCTTACGCTATGGAATTTCTCAAGTTCAAAACAAGGAAACGTGAAGGTGTCGTATTTATTACGCTCTTCATGTTTATTTACAACCCGATGTGTTGCACATGCACAGTTCCCTTCCAAAAGTTTGTAGTAAGTTTGACCACTTGGGCTTTATCTTCTTCTTCTTCTCGGATATGTATTTGGCACGTAGTCAGAATCTTCCTGCGTAACAAAGTGAGAGTTAGTTGCTCATTCATAATTTCAAATTAAATTGCACATAAGTTGCGTTTAGTTGCGTTGAGAATGGGAAGCGATTTAACTTTTCATATACAATAAAAATGTGAAACGCAAGGCGCGTGAAAGTTTTCGTTTGTTAAATTACATTTCTTCGTCGCTTTCTGGAGGAGAGAATAATGACTGTTTTACATCCTGGAGCGAGGAGGGAATGAGACTTTGTGGTAATAATGTACGTCACCAGGTATAGAGGCCCATGTCACCCATAAATGAGGAGAGAAAGGGGAAGAAGAAGAAGAAGAAGGACACGATAATATCTGCAAAAAGCTTTTTCCTTCGATCCTCTTGGAATAGAATAGAATAACTCAAACCCTCTTCTATCCCTCCATATCGCTTGTTTGCGTAAAGCGAAAGCGATGGTGGTGAAGTGAAGTTTAGTTCAGAGAGGATCTTTGAGATTTTATTCGCTCATATTTTACTTTTAAGTGCACCTCCAAGGACTACCTACTGAGACTTGTGAGTTTTAAATGTCCTCTCTTTCTCAGAGCTTTAACTAAAAAACTACTTTTTCTATTGCCGGAAGAACCATTACTTTTTTGTGGTTTTAGGTAGAGAGCAGAGGGTTCTTTAAAAGATGTGGTGAAAATGGATGTATTATTATTATTATGCATCGGATGCGAATTTTTGCGAGTTCTCACAATTCTCCCTGCCAACACACTTTTGTCCTTGTCTCTAAAGAGAAGAGTGTGAAACGCACTCATCATCCTCATCGCACACTTACAGACATTTCCTGCAAAATAGTAAAAACTTGACAAAAGTTTTATGTCTGTGGAGCGGAGGCTTGGCTTGTTGAAATTGGAGAAATATCTGTACAGAGCATTGTGGGGTTGAGAGATTTCCTCTCTCTCTGGAGAGAAACACATGCGTGATATGTTCTTTAGAAAGGAAGGGTGAGTGAGGGAGGAATGCGGGTGCCATATTTGAGCATCGCACCACATACAAGCCTCTCATTCCATCGGATTCGGATGGATGTATGTAATGCACAATAGCAATGCAATGCAATAGGTCTTTGGTTGTGTGGATGGATGTGTAGCCATTATCAATCCGGGATTTCCACAAGAACTAAGTCAGTCAGGGAGGAAAAGCATATCATATCATTCAACCAACCCTGATTCAGGATTTTAAGGATAACAGAGAAACAGAGAGACTTAACGGATGCAAAGCCGGGTATATATAGAGTCGGGGTTGGTTTTGGTTTGGTGGTGGTGAAAGTAAAGAGTGGGTGAATATCTTCTTGTCCAGTCGACATGCTCTTTCTCTCAGCAGAGACCAACTTTCGATCCGACCCCGAGTTTTCCCACATGCACTTTTACTTTACTTTCCTTTTCCTTACTTAAAGGAGTTTGGAGTTCAATGCCAATGCCAAGCCATTATGCAACATTACGTAACATCATCCTTCCCTTGTGCTCTTTCTTCTCTTACGCACTTGAACGCATCTTCCTGTTTTCACTCTAATTTCTCTCTCGTATTCCCTTCTTCTCTGGAAGCAACATTACATTTATTATTACTTGAACGACGTTGTAGCCTGCATTTTATTTTATTTAGGGTTTAACCATAGGCATCTCTCCTGATCCTGATCTGCTTATCCTATATCCCCGGCAAATAGAGCTGTGTGGATGGCGATGTGGATAACAATGACATGGCATGGCATCTGTGTGAACAGGGCATTTTATTCAGCAATAGGCAACCAGCAGCGAATAACCATTTCACTAAACTAAACTCACTTCACTTCCTCCTTCCTTCTTTTTTTCAATGTGATGCAATAATGCAATGAAATGAAATCGTAGAAGAGAGAGGAATACATAGGACCGAACGATTCGGTTTAACAGAAGAACTTTCTCCTCTTGTGTCTTAGATTTCTTATTTCCTCTCTTATCGCAGCAGTCTTTCTCCTCTCCCTCCCCTCTCGTCAACTGCATTGGTCCAATCTGTACCTAACAATAAGAGTAGTAGAGATATTTACTGGATAGGATAAAGGTCTCTGGATGAAGTGCGATGCAATTTTTACTTACACTTGTCCCTGCCTCTCTCTATTCTATTCTTTCTCTGCCAAGAAAAGGAAGGAAGGAGAAAGAGAAAGAAAGAAAGGCTGGTAGTGACATGGCATAACCTTGGTCTAGTGGTTTCGAGAGCAAAGCTATGTGGATTTGGACGTTAGTTACCTATAAGCTGGAGGATGTAAGTAATGTGTGTTAGGTTGTGAGGATGTGGATCTGTATTCAGATAGTGCGTCAATTCCCAAGTGGTAATACAAATAGAGGAGAGAAGAAAAGTCGCAATTGCACTCCATAAGAGAGAAGAAGCCGACTGGCTATAGCTAGATATACTACAAAGAAGAACGACGACTACGACGACGATTCCAGGACTTTGATCATTATTCTTTCTGTTGCAGCCAGCAAGCAACCTTGACTTGCTGAAAAATTGTTGCTCTTAAAGAAGCAAGCTTACCTTTACTTCTTTTATACTTTGAAATGCAAAGGGAGAGTGAGAGGGACATTTATTGTTATTACACGTGGTAGAGGTTGGTTAGGTTGGGGTTGGGGGGATTGTTGAAGAACAGAGGGAAAGAAAGCGAAAAGAAAGCAATGGTTTCTCTCCAGTCTAATATCGTTCTTTTATTATTTGTTTTTGATTAGGGTATCTATTTATCATGCCTCGCTTTCTTTAAAAAATTACACCGTGTTCTTGTTGGTAGCATGATGAGTCTTCTTGTCTACTTCTTGTTTTTAAGGAAGGAAACTAATGAGGTGTCGTCTCCTTGAGAAGTAAGTTGTAAAGAAAAAAAAAGTAATTTGTGAAGTGCAATTTTCATCCGTAGCATGAAATGAACTTTTTGGCTTGTTTTTTTTTATTATTGTGAGTTAAAATGGCATTTGCCACGGTTCATTATCTTTCTGAAGACAACGACAAAGTGCATCATCACATCACGCCCATCCACTCACTCTGTACCTTTCCTTTTACCTTTTCTGCATTCTTTTTATAAGTTTTTTCTTCTTTTCTTTTTCTTGGTAGAACTGTAGAACATAGTCATCCATCTATCCCGTGCCCGTACCACCCATCCATTTACTATCTTGTACATAGTCTTTTATATTATTTGCAGCAGTCCATTGACTCCACTGAATCATCGCAATTGTATGTGTGTGCAATATACATCCGCCATCGCCATCATCATTATCTCTTTTCTTTCTCTCTAGTCTACAGCTCCCTTTTCCATGTTCTTTTGGTGTTAAGTCAATGTTCATGGAAGAACTTTTACTTGGGACTCTCTCTCATCCCCTTAGAATGTAGAATGTGCAAGATATCTCTTAGACTTTCGTTTTCTCCGAGAGGTTACACAAGATCAAGCGGAGCTACCTAATTCTACTAATGGAAAGTTCGATGGCTCTCCATTCATGGTTCAATGATACATTTTTCTTGGACCATATCTTGTCCCGAGAAACAGGTACATTGCATTACAACCGAAAAGGATTATTATTATTATGTATTACGCGTGTGTGGGTTTATCTTTGAAAGGAGGAAAGAGGAAGAGGAAAATAATTCGAATCACACTTTAAAATATTTACCCATAAATGAACTCTGGTGAGCTTTTGTCATATCATCATATCATCATCACATTCAGACAGACTCTTGACTTGTGGTGGGCTGAATAGTAATTTCATAAGTCATTAGTCACTCCGTTATGTCCCATTCTATTGTCTGGCAGTTAATGAAACGGAGAGGAGGACTGTTCAAAAGGACAGAACAGAGTATGCAATTTTGTGGTTCAGAATTTGGTTGGAGGATAATTTCATCGTCGTCATCTTCATCATCATCCTTACACCCGCAACTCTACCGCTAACAACGCACCACTACCAAAAACTATATAGCAGTAAAAACTATAAACTAACTTTGTGTTGCGATGGTTTTGGTGTGGCCATTGTCTTTAGGAAGTGATTACAACATTATCTACTCCCTTTCCTTTCTTCCCTTCTCGTACATAGTAATAATGTGAATTCGGGATGATGGATGGTCTTCTTAACTGGACTCCATAATAGTCCTTCTTGTTGTGTGTACACAGGCGCTTCATAGTTTCTGGAAAGATAAGCTTTCGAAAGGATCTT
The DNA here is from genome assembly GCA_034696445.1 of Isotomiella minor. Taxonomy (NCBI): domain Eukaryota; kingdom Metazoa; phylum Arthropoda; class Collembola; order Entomobryomorpha; family Isotomidae; genus Isotomiella; species Isotomiella minor. Next base: position 13,026 of record JAQIWU010000982.1, on the reverse strand, counting down.
CTAGCCTAATAAAATATAAGGAAATGGTCGTTCAAAGTAAATGACATTCACCATTACATATTCTGCAGGAGGAAGGAACTCTATGGTGGTATTAATATTTACTTGGTTAGGGTAGTACGTGGTGCATGCATTTCATATATAACCTAACTGGACCTGGGCATTATCATTCCATGTAAATGCCATTGTTTGCATTAATTTAATAATAATAAAATATAACGTGAGTCACAAGCTTCGTTCTGTGAATGTACTCGCAATGCAAACACACTCACTCGACTCTTATCTTTTCTTAACACAGCAATTGAAAAAAAAAACATTTGACGTTGACTTTGGGATTGTGAACATTTTAATTATCGATTTGAGACAAAGGGAAAACTGGGATTTAGTTGTGTGAGTCAAACATCCACTCAGGATAAACTTTTTGGGCAGTGATCGAGAGGTTTAAACGAACGTAACCGATGCCTTCTTTAAATAAATGCAATTTAAAGGATGATGATTAAATTAGTTTTAAGAATAGGAGTAAATGTAGGGCAGATAGTGTGGAAATGCACAATCGTGTTGCATTGTAACTCCATGTCATTCAAGATAAACAAAGTACGGAAGTTGGTATTGGAAAATAATAAGCTCACAAATTTACCACTAATGCCAAACTTAAACACATCCATTCATCATTAGTCACGGTACGGACCTGTCCATTACACTATAATTGTAAATTGATCAGTCGACTTTCACACATAGATTGGAACATACATACAAAAGTGCCTGTTTTCTCCTCAAGTTTCTTAAATACCGGGGTAAGCAGATCTTCTTTTACTTTTTTTCCGTCTTATAACCAAAAAAACAACATCCTCATCCTCTTTTTGTTGCAAGAAGTAAAAGTTGCTCCTTGTGCAAACATAGCCTTCATCGATCTGTCCGTACGTAAAGAGCAGATGTGTTTTGTTCTTATATCGTTTACATCTTGATTGTTCAGAGAGAGAGACTTTCATATCTTATCCTTATCCTTCATACCACCATGTCATGTCATCTGTCCTTCGCTCCCTCGAGCGTCTGGCCCCTCTCGACTATTATATGTATACTCCATCCAATCTAACAGATTTTCAGACTTGTCAAAACTTTTCAAAGTTAAGTTATACTTTGCCAGTTCAAAAAGCCCAAGTCGTTTCCTTGACGTGACTGTCATATTTTTCAACGTCCTCCTCTGAAATCAACATAACTGCATGCATCTGCCTGTGCGTTTCATTCAAGTGACGGTGCATTGTCTTACAACAGTTGCCACTTCATCATAGGATGTTCTCTCGACTTCGAGAACCGGGGGTATATTTTCTAATCCATGTGATCCTCTCTGGCATGGGTTTAGTAATTACAATGGAGAAAGCGGGGAAAGTGTGGGTGTGGGTGGCGACGGTGTGAGAGGAAGATGCGTAGGGTTGATTTATTATATTTTTTGGATGCGTCTATAAAGCTATTGAAAGCGTTGGTAGGGGTACTGGCGCATGAATAATTAATTATTTACTACACCGTATCTGTATCTCTCGTTCCTCTGTCTGTATATCTTTTTCATAACTGTGTAACATAATGTCGAGAGAGAAGAGTGCTTTTAGCACGTCAAGTCAACTACGACCGTCCGCCCATGCTTTCTTTTTATGCACCTAGTACTTGGAGAAAGAAGAGAGAGGGGGGAAGAAATTTAGTCCAGTCTTTCATAGTTTCAGCACTGCCTCTGCTTTTAATATGAATTCTATTCATTTCCTCTCTTTCTCTTTTAAGAGAAAGCAAAGCAAAGATAAAAGAAATCTCGAATTCCGACTGAAACTTTTTGCGCTGTCTCAAAAACGCCCTGAATAAAGATTTATTGTCGGCAATGAACAGAATACACAATTCGATATAGAGGTACGCTCTCGTGGTTTCCTTCCAGGTGGGTGGGTGAGTGGGAGGGTGTATATTTACCTTGAACGAAGGAAAACCCAAAAAGTTGTAATAATTTTTGTATGTAATTTCTAAAAGTCCCCAAGTCAATGTTGATTTGATAGGCGGTTGGTTGTGTTGGCCTCACAGGAAGTGAAGTTTTTGGAGGAAGCTCATGACTTTTTATCATGTTCAAAAAAAGCCTGCCTTGGCAATAGCTTGCTGTTGCTTTGGTGGTGGTGGTGGCATAATCTTAATCAGAAAGTCCATATTTTATATTTAATGTTCCAATGAATTTGGGTAGCAAAAAGAGCAGGAGCAAAAGCGGGGGCCGTTCATTTAAGGTTTCTTTTTTTGAGGCAGCAGAGGCCTGATTAAAATTCCTGATTCAATCTTTTATATTTAAACCCACAAAGCTCTGAAGTCAGTGTCAAAAGTGTTTTCCAGAGCCATTCATCTCGTCTGCATTAGTCGAAGCTCAAGTACACTTGACAGGCGAGGCGTGATAGTGTAATAATGGCTACTACTCTCTCTCTTCTATGGCGTAGGACGTATGTGTAAGCCATGGTTAACCCTGGATAAAGGGCAGAGTAACAAAAGCCTTATGAAGTCTCTGGAGTATGTCGCTATCAAACTTTTTTGTTCTTGAACTTGAAATTGAATGCATATTCTTCTTCTTTTTAAGGCAAGGCTGTTTACTTTACAAGTTTTACGTAAAAAGCAACGCATGTGGATGTGGTGGTGGGTTAATTTGATGTAAGTTGATGGGGGAAGAATGAATCACTTAGTGGGGTTAATTTATTCAATTTACTCAAGTCCATCTCTCCTCGTTTTCGTTTTGTCTTCTACAGATTTTATATTTGCTATAAAATAAACGAGAGGAAAGAAGAAGTGCCTCTTTTTTTTTGCTTGTCATTATTTTATTTTATTTTACTTCATAAATGGGAGATAAATCAACCCCTCTCTCTCTCTGCCTCTCCCTTCTTCTTTCACTTTCACATGAGGACTGTTAAATTTCATTCAATTAGTCTCTATTCTTAACTAGCTCAATTCAAGTTGCGTTAGTTCATCAGTTAAGGCAAGAGGAGAGAGAGAGAGATGAGTAATCTTCTAAGAGTGATTCACCCTGGAGCTATTTTATACTTTATAGAAATCCTCATAATTCCAGTGTACAAATAGGAAACGATGTTCTGGTTAGTTTTTAATCTAATTTAAGCAATTCAACTTCTTTATGAAGAACCAAAAGAACCACGGTAATACTTTTAAAAAACTTTTTTCCGTATTTGGCGTTAAATAATTGCCACAGCGACGGATTTTTATTTTATGTTATGCCTTCTAGAAAGGAAGGAGGAAACAAGCGGTGTGAAAGCACACGTAAAAAGTAAAATAAAAACCATCAAAGCAAAGGGAGGAAGATGCGTAAAGTTAGATAGTAGGTAGTTTCCTATTTGGCTAAGTTTAATGAGGTGTTGTCTCTTCACTTTTACCGTTGTTCATTCAGATAAGGTCTGGAACATGGGACATGGAAGGGGAGTGAGAGAAGTTGGAGTTACAGAGTGTAAATGAGTAGTAAAGAGTAAATGCGTGTTCATTAAGCTCCTTTATGCATAATTCCCCATGCAAACCAAACCAAGCCAGGTAGTTAGTTTTGAAATTTGATCTTGGCTTTTATATTTTATGGTAGATCAGGAAATTAGATGGGGAATAGTGTCTATATAGTGCAGGTAACATAGGACAGGCCAAATGAGTGACAGTGACAAGACTACAGGGATGGGTTCTTCTATTAGTTGCGTTTAGTAGAGTGAAATGTGAAAGATCATTCCATCTGCTTGACATTGTGTGTGGCGTTGGCGTGGAAATATATAAATTTTCCCTGAGTCACTTCCTATCATGAACTCTCTTCTTTAATTGGCCATACCGAACAGAGCCCATACATTTTTCATACGTACAAAGAATACAATGTTTCAAACATAAAGAAAATGATAGGACAGGACACATTTAGTTTAAACCTTTAAGCCATTTTGGACATGCACAAATAAGTTCTGCAGTTTGTCTACCAAGAAGAAGTGTGACTGAATAATACAATCCACCTTGGCGCATTCACTCATATCCATTGTCAAGAATAATTTAGATTTAGATTTGCCTTACATGCATTTTGCATTAGAAAGATTACAATTTATCCGGGTTGGATGGAGCGTGCCGAGGTAGAGAGACTTTCATCAAAATGTTTCATTCCTCATACATTCTTGTCTTCTTTTGAATGGAGAGAGCTATGCTATGCTCTTGACCCTCATCTCCTCTCTTCCCTCAATTTACCTCCTGCCACTTGAGGAAATTGTTGGCATTTTAAAAATCCTAGAAATGTAAAAAAGAAGGAGAAAGTAAACAGCAGGGGTTTTGTACATAAATAAACAACTTTGGCTCGGCTGCATCTGCATGGAAATGTAGGATGTAGGAAGGAAGGGAAAGTGAGCTACAGTTGCCACTTTTCTACTCCATTTTTCACCAGTCTCTTTTGACTGAAGAAAGTGGCTTGTGAAAGAAGAAGAAGAGTGCACTTCAGCCTCGCCATTGTAACAAGTCTTCAGGACATGAACTACGAGGATCTTCCTGTGAATTCAGTGTGTATATACATAATATGCATGCATATCATAGAAGCTATAAGCTAAAGCCAACGATGTGGACTGGAGTACATTTCTCAAAAGTTGAGCGTGAAATCTTGTAAAATTGTGTGTGTACTATTATCCTGCACCGAAATCGGATAAAGCAAGGGTGAGTAGAGTTGAGAGTCCAAACACAAGAAGACGGATGTTGGTTGCTTGTTGTATTTGTATCGAGAGTCGTATCTGCGTTGTGTCCCGGAAGATATTTGTTTGGAAATTGCATTCCACGCTTCACTTCTTGAACTTAACTTGGAGACTTATGCGACTCTCTCCTTCCTTTCCTTTCTTCCTCCAACTTTAGTTTAGTTTACTTTCTTCGTTCCTTCCTTGCGAATAGGAGTGGAGTTTTAATAAGCCACGTGCTGATGGGGAAGGCGATGGTGTAAAGTCTTTGGGGGATGAAGCGTACTGTGAAGTAATTTAATTTTTTGATAAGGGCCATTCTCTCTCAGAATAGAATGAAAGATTGTAAAGGATACTATGTAGGTCCTGCGCGAAAAGAAGGGAATTATTTGGTCGTCTTGATCGTTTCATTGGCTTGGGATAATTTAGTGCAAATTCCTTCTTTCTGTAGGATTGTGCTGTGCCAACTCTGCCAGTTGTTGGGTTCATTTATTTTGTTTCTTTCTCAAATCGATGAAAATTGGAGAAACAACAAAATACAGATGTTACTTTTCACTCTTGTGTAGACCAAAAGGTCAGGACAAAGAAACATAAAGTGAGTTCACAAAATAATAATTGTTAAATTCTTCTCCGTTTTTTGAGCCCAAGGAAAAGCTGTTTTCGTGACAAACGTGAAATTTCTTTACTTTCTTCTTGATTTACGACTCTTTTATTTCCACCGGACAAAAAAAAATTCCGCGCAAAAGTAAAGTGCCAAATGGAGCATTTCACAAATGACATTTGGGTCCCTTGGGTGGGCAAAAAAAATTTCCTGAAATGAACAAGCCTTTTGTCTGTTCCAAAGTCACATTCCACACGAGAGAAGAATTCCCTCACTAATTTCTTTTATAGCAAGCTCTCCTTTTGTTGATGTGGGAGTTTATCCGTAATAAATAGATTGCCAACTATCTTGTATGTATGTTTGTGCGGAAATTGCGGAGGGGTTTATAAGCCAGCTCGTGGACACTCAAGACACGACACGACAGGTCGAGAAGAATACGGAATGGTGGTTGTGGGGGTTATTTCGGTTAGAATAGAAAGAAAAAAAAACAGATTGTGTGGTTTGTTCACGTTCACGTGCCGGGTGACTTTTTTTCCGGAAGTTGGATTTCGATTGAATTTGTTCATGGATGAGGTGACTTTGACTTAGGCTTTCTATAGCTGGAGGTTAGCTAGCGGTATGGGCTTTCCTTCTTTCTTCGGCCACTCATTCTGCTCTACTGCACTTCCTTCCTTCCTCTGGTCTGGTCTGGTCAGGGGTTTGTCAGCAGGTTTGTGATAAGGGTAGCAACAACATTCAGTCAGAGACTCCAAAACGTGACAGATTAGCCAAGAGAAAGTGAAGTGAAGGAGCCTTTCTTCTTTCGACATTATTATATGGAATTGAATTACCCCCGTATCACTTTAAAACGAGAGAGGCGTTTCTTGCAACACAATATCGATGCAACTTTTCCTTGTGCCCTGGTTGTGGGGATCGCGGGTTAAAAAGCCATGCTGGCAGACCTTGAGGCTTCGCATTTAATCTCATTGCTTTCTCCATGACTGACTGCCCTTGTGTAGTTGAGTGTGTGTGTGTGTGTGCGTGTGGGCCATGGAGTTAATAAGGCACAAAGTTCATACGAGAGAAACATGACCATGGTTGACTGAGCACGATGTCATAACAATGCCTTTCTAATGTCGTATGAAATGAAATAGAAGTGCAAACTGAAGATGTTATGGTGGCGTATGAGAGAGTGATCCAACTAACATTGGAGTTTTGTGACATGATAAATGAGAATTGAGTGAGCATCAACATTGCTGACAATCAAACTCGTGCCTTGCCACTCCATTAAAGAGGACGGAGTTGTATGAAATGATATGATAAAAAGACCGAGGATGCAATGGGATTGCGGGTGGGTCACCTCTCCAGTTTGCAGTTGCTATAATATTATTATTGACATTGGCTTGACATGACGGGTGGAAAAGCAGAGGGATTTTGAGAAAGTAGTCTCGTCTAGTCTTTATTATGGAGGCGTAAAATGGAGAAATGGTCGGAGGATGACGAAGAAGAGGGGAGTTGAAGTTGTCCTGTCAGTCAGACTTTTATCTACATGAGAGAGGAGGAAGGGAAAGATGGAGAAAGTAAAGTAAAATATAAAGGATGTAGTAAAAGTAAAACTCTCTCTCTTCTCCCTAGTTTGTTAGATGGTACCCTCCTGCTTTAGAGGGTTGTAAGACCTTCTGCACAGTAACAAATATTATGGGGCATTTACAGTGCGGTATCAAATGGCTATCATGGTTAAGCTGTCTATTTTGGCTCTTTCCACTGTCATTTTCTCTCGTCTTTCTTTTTACTTTCCTCTGCTTCCATACATATCACGTCTTCAGTTGAATGAAGGATTTGATATGATACAAATCCAAGAAGAAGAGTGTGCAAAGAAGGCGTTAGCAAGAAGCTTCTTCTTCTTCTTCTTTTGTGAACTTGGGTGGGAATCTATAATCCACCCTTTCATTCCGTGTGCAGATTTACATATGGTCCTGAGTGAGTCCATGACAAGTATAAGTTATGGACGCTTTGTACAAAAAAAATCAATAATATTATGAGCAATTTATGTGCTTAAAGTGATGGTATCATATCAGAGATCTTGATGATGGTGGTGGCGAGTTTTTAGCCTACAAGTATTCATCTACTTCACTCTTTAGTTTAGGAAGGATTTCAAATTTGACATGGCCATCGGTTATTTGGCTAACCACATTCTGAGAGATTCTTATTCTATATCCTTCTCCTTCCTTTGATTTGATTACGTTATATTGCTTTCTTCTTCTTCACGGATTTTGCTCCAGGCTGGATTAAAAAAACATTGAATAGGTTGAATCTTTTAGGACATTGTTGTATGAGAATAGAGAGAATGTTAAGAAGGCAGGCAAAATCAAAACGTGACCACGACCACAGACGCCAAGTGTATATCATCATAATTTTGCGCATTGTTGTTTAGCCAAACCCTCCGTTTTACCTGGCCATGCACACATTTAACAACTATAATCCTGGGGTGTATAAACGGCTAATAACTAGAGTTGATGAGGGGTTCGTTACCAATCAATTCCTGAGGCATAGAATCAAACAGGAGTAATCATCATCTTTTCATGAACCGATTGACCGTGCAAACAATGAGCAAAAGCATATAACATAACCAACCAACAACTATCCAGTTTTCTCATGAACAACATGAGCACAATTTTCTTCTTCTTCTTTTGAAGGAATGTAAAGGTTGTACACGTTTACATATATGAGAGTGGAGTCCATGGATGGAAATTGCCCAATAAAATTGTACACAATGCGATAATAAAAAAAATACAAGACCTGCACCACCAGGGCCGAATGAATACCGAGACTTCAAATTCAAACTCTTTTTAGACATGTGTCGATATAAAATATCTGTATAAAAAATGAAAAAATGAGAAGCGTTAACAGGTACGAAAAAGAAAAGATATCTAGGAACTGGTTATACCTTTAGTTTGGTATATTTGTGTGGCTTAAGGGCGGATGGGGTTCCTGGGGTCGAATTTAGGATGAGATGATGATAACCTCTCTCTTCCTTTATGGTATTACATATTGGCAATGATTTTTTAAAGCATCTCATATCACATTTCTTGTTATTATCATAGGTATCCATCTCTTCCTTCTCCATCTTCTTCTTCCACCCTAATAAATATCTGATGAAAAATATAAAAAGATGCCTCTCCTTTCCTTTCACTCTACCTCCTACCTTCTCCTTTGTGTATAATTTATAATTTCTCCTGGTAAAAGTAAATCCTTCTTGGTCCAAATAATAATAATACCAAAGTAGTAAACCTGTCAGATCAGAGAGAGAGAGAGAGAGAGAGAGAGAGAGGAACAATAATAATAAATGCAAAACACCACTTTAAAAAATTTCCATTTCATTTTCAATTTTTCCCTGTCAGCAGAGCCTCACAAACAATTTTCCATTTAGATGGCCCAAGTTTGATAAGGAAGAGTGTTTTTGCACAAATTACAATTCCGCTGAAAGGATGAGAGATGATGAGAGATGTTTTTTTATTGCTGCTGAACCCCTCCCAATCCTCCTACATTTTTGACCCTTTATTGAATGAAACAAGTGTGGAAAGTTGCAAACTAAAATTGAGTTGGTCAACAACTTCACTTCATGGAACAAAGGAAAGGAACGAGAGTCAGCGTCCTTTTTGCATTTGCATTTGGGGCAAAATCATTCATTCATTTTCATACATGCAACGCACACGCATTAAAGACTTTTGGAGAGATGATCTCATTGGCTTTTACCTGTCTTTTCTTTTTGAAGATAATTGATTTGAGGTAAAGGAAAGGTAGGTTTTAAGAGAACCAACAGGTGACGTATTTGGGCACCTTTTTGAGGCGAGGAGAGGGACTTTATTTTTTGTTATTTTCACATTTTCTCCGCAGTTGTATTATTGAAGGAAGGACATCGCGTCATAGTCATAAATCGATTAGTAATAATCTTTCCATTGTTGCATTCTTCTTTTTATGAAAGTTATTTCGAGTAATTATAAATATAATTGCTTTATTTTTTGGCCTTACATCACTCACTCACTCAACTCTTCCTACTTTCATAAAGTAATTGACAATTGCGTACGTGGCCCAAATATTTCTCTCTATTTTTTTGCGAAAGTCATTTAAAAATTAAATTAATTCACGCATTGTTTCTCTTTTTCTTGTTTTCCAGGCAGAACTTTCAAAACGTTTGCAGACACTGAAGCTGAACCACCACATTCCAAACTCTCTCTCAACCACTACTACTCTACAGTTTTTTTTTGATTTTAGTCTTTGACAAAAGTAAAGTAATAAGATGGGAAACAGAACCAGCAAATCCGTCAACATCTCAACCAACGGGAAGGGGGAGGTCGTCGCAGAGGATGGCAATCATGTGGGGATGAATGGCGACACTGGCAAGGGGGATGGGAACCACATCATTGGTGGACTTGAGGTAAGGAATAAGACTTAAATGATTGGTCCAGCATGTCCATGTCAGCAATTTGTAATTAGCCTTGTATTTTCTGCTGACGCTGACATGGACTCAAGTCATCCTTTTGTTCATAAAGTCACCCAAGCGTTGTTGATCATTACTACTGGTTTCTTCCAAGTCTTTTAATACTTTTTAACGTCTTTTTAAGAACGGGTGGGGAATACAAAAGGGGAAAAGTTAATAAGGCAGATTTCCACGTCTTCTTCTTTTGTTCATATCTCGTAAAATATTTATTAAACGTCGTAAAATTTCCGAGCACAAGGTCTCAGCCTTTTCTAAGAATTAATTGATCGAGAGTTTTGTATCAAGACTGAAGTGAGAGGAATGCAGATTTTGTTTCGCTTGTGACGTGAATGACTAATAACATACTTTCGTCTTTGTTTCAGGGGGCAAAGGAACAAGTCAAGGACTTGATGAAGGACATCGCCAATGAAGCCGTGAAGAAAGGAGAGGAAGCTGTGAAGAAGGGGGAAGAGTTGATTGGCATTGGCGATGGGAAAGGCAAGGACAAGGACACGACGATGACGGAGAACAATGACGTCAAGGAGAAGGACAAGGAGGGTGGTGAGGCCAACGGGACGCCTAAGGAGGATGGGGAGGCTGCTCCTGAGGCCACCACTCCAGCCAAGGAGGGTGAAGAGGTGAAGGAGAAGGAGAAGAAAAAGGTATTTCAAAGAAATTGGAAACAATTTTGAAGTCTCAAGTTCCACTTTCAATAATTGAATGTCTTTTCATGTTCCACAGAAGAAGCTATCCTTCCGCAAATTCAGTTTCCTCCGCAAGGACAAGAAGTCCAAGGAAGATAAGAAACAAACTGTTGCTGCCGAGGTAAGTTTGCACATTTTATATTGCATTTGGTAGAAAGTGGAAGTCTCATTGTACTTTCTCCTTTCTTGGGAAAGTTATATTTGCAATGAAACTAAAGACTACTAGACTTTGTCCTGACGTGCATGCCACTTGACGACTTTCCTCTAGCTATTAACATAAGTCCATGTAGACCACATATTGTCGTCTTGTCTCGAGGTTCTTAAGTTTAAGTTTAGAACATTACAGGGCCCTAGCATTTTGGTGGAGAAAGTTATGAGACAGAGCAAAGTAGCTGTGCTTAGATATGTTCAGACTTTAGGTCCTTTTCTCCCAAATCTCTTGTACTTATGAAAATGAAACTAGTGGTAGTTCTCTCCTTCTTTCACATTCTGGTTCAGTGGTCGTGGTGTGGTCCTCAAAGAAACTTTGCTTAGCTTTTCCTACGTCTGCCACTTTTCTTTTTAAACATAATTTTCGTTTGCCGTCTTGTGCTAGGAATGTTAAGCATGTTAAAGTGAAAAGCGTGACACACACTTTGAGAAAAGAAGACGACATTAGGTTGCGTTGTGGTGGTTTTTTAGCATGACGTATAGTAGTCTATTGATGTGATATATGTGATGGTTGTAGGCGTTTCTTGAATTTTACCACTGATTTTGTAGACTTTCTTAATTAGTAATGGATTATTTGACTCCTCGTCATTAAGTGTGACAACTGGTTGGTTAGAAGACAGACAACTTTGCTTTAATTAAGGTATGAATGCATGTGAGGGTGACATGAAATGAAATATACCGAGTCTAACGGAAGCAGATGTTCAATTTGACGTTTTTGAGAATATGAACACTTTTCTTAGAGCTGGTAATTGAGGATCTCTGTCATGTCTTGCATTTGTGCCCTACTCATCCTTGAATAAGAAAGGGGTGCGGTGGTGGTATTGAAGAATCTCGTACGGAGGAGTAATGCGTACACACACACACTTTTATCTTAAAAGTCGTTTTAGCATCTTGGCTTTTTCGGTACAAACTTGTAGTGTTTTCTAATGGGGCAGTAATGAGCTTTCTTCCACAGCTCTCTCTGAGTCAGTTTCTATAAAGTGCAGCAACTTTTAACTCCCTCGTTGCCATTCTGCACGTTCCTTTGACTTATGGACTTTTGCCATTGCCACCCTCTGCCTGCATCTCTTTTCCTCCCTTTTCTTTTCTTGGGACAGATTGAACTTGAGAAGAACGACTGAATAAAAGTTTGAGATGGGGATAGCATTGAGCATAGCGTTCTGTAATTGCGAAAGACAAAGCAGCGTTATTTCGCTGCGTTAAAAGAAGAGAACAAAGTTCATTATGTTCCAGAAGGGGGGGGGAGAAAGAAGCCGAGGGAGGATGGAGGATGAGTAACGAAGTAAAATGTAATTAAGCAAATGGCTCTTCTTGTTAGTCGTGTTGTCGTTATGTCCTGTTAAGCTCGCGTCTAAAGAAGTACACCTTCAACAACAAGACTCTCCTCAACCCTTTTCATTTTGGCTTTTGCTTTTATCTCTCTCCACTCTTGTCTACTGATTTTGGGAGAAAGAAGCAAGGGGAGCGGTCGTAAATTGCACTAGATTAATTCCGTAGTCATTGTCAAAGAAAGAGGAACGCTCTCTCAAAGTTGTTAAGTATCTTGTGTCACTTGAATAATTCGGCCTCGTTTCTCCAGGAGGAGGTTAGCATAGCATAATCAAAATCGACATCGAGAAGGTCCTAAAGTGGGGTAGACAAACTGACTAGGCTTTTGATGTTGAATTACTTCCATGCTTTGAAGTTTTTGAGGACTTTTGAACCTGAGCACTTTCTACAAGTTATGGGAATTCCAGAGCTGTGAGAACATTCTCTCAAATTGTGCCAACCTCATGAATTAATAGAATTGCCTATAGGGGTGCATTGAGACGTGATGATAGTAAACAGACTTAACCACCGAAGGGTGTGACGCTTCCGTCTTTGAATGATTGTATGCCTGTCAGTTAAACTGATTTCCTGACTGGAGTTCATCATCATCATCATCCATTTCGCCTACGCTACACGTTAGGATCATTGAATGGGACAATTGATCTTCGGACCCTTTGACTGGCTCCTTACGGTTTATGTTACGTGACGTTTCGTGCCGCTGCTGGCTTATTTATATTGCTCATAATCGGCTTATCATTTGACTTGTTGGATTTTGGCGTTGGTGGGTGGGTGCTACTCAACTCATTCGTTCGAGATGTCTTCTAAAGGCTAACTATGTTGCTTAGATTGTACCGGCTTTCGTGGATGAACACGGCATGGCTTTCTGAATTCTAAAAGTGCAGAGCTTGGTTGAGGAGGCATTAGCATTTCTGTTTTGCAACGATCTATCTGTCACCAACTGGTACAGTTGCGATTAAGCTAATGATGGATGGATAGAAAGGAATGATAGAGAAACGGATATTGGAGGTAGATAGTATTGTTCCACATATATCG
>JAQIWU010000981.1:0-19767 GCA_034696445.1 Isotomiella minor | reverse complement strand
TAAAGGCAGATCGAGTCAAGAGACGGATGGAATTGATACTTTTTTTCCTACGATCCTAAAAGTGCATCGTTATCGTCTTTTAAAATGAGTAAGGACCCTTTAAATTCCTCCACCCTTCAACCACCCTTACCGGGTGTTCCTGGAGCGTGTGGGAACGAGTCGGAAGTTTCAGAATACTCCAGGTATTTACATACTTACATGCTTAGGTTTATATCGGGGTACAATGAGACACTTCCTTCTTCTAGGTTTCCCACATGGGCCCTGAACCTTGGAGCCACCTCAATAGTCATAATCATTATCGTAGGAATACTAGGAAATGCGCTGACCATCGTCGCACTATCAAAGCATCAAAGGGTGCGAAATGTAGCCACTGCTTTTATAATAAGGTAAGAAAAATTGGCTAATCTCCGAAAAGGAAATGCTAACCGATGATTTTTTCTTCATAGTTTATGCGTAGCCGACTTTCTCTTCTGCCTCCTCGTCCTCCCTTTCAGCGCCTCAAACTTTATCCACCGAGACTGGATTCATGGAGACGTCCTCTGCACCCTCTTCCCCCTCATGCGGTATGGGAACCTGGGCGTCTCCCTCCTCTCCATCACGATGATAACGATCAACAGGTACTTCAGTCAATTAAGCTTTCAAGGATGCCTTCTTACCGTCTTGCTTTCTCTTCTAGATACATGATGATCACGAGTCACAAACTCTACGCCCGCCTCTATAAGCCTGTGGGCATCGCCGCCATGATCACATTTTGCTGGGTCTTCAGCTTCCTCATGCAGTTGCCCACTCTCCTTGGTGTGTGGGGAGAATTCGGTTACGATCCAAGGTTGAAGACTTGCACAATTGTAGAAGTTGGAGAGACCAAGGTCTCCTCCAAAACCGCTCTCTTCATCATGGCCTTCGTCATCCCCTGCACCATCATCATCTTCTGCTACGCGAGGATCTTTTGGACCGTTCGAAAGTAAGAATGTGATGAGGGAATGTCATGTGGCTAAAAGTTAAGTTGGATTTGTGTAGATCGGAGAATAGGATGAGGAGACACTCTGCCCGGTCGGACGTAAGGGAAGCTCGGAACCGGAAGAATGAATGGAGGATTACGAAAATGGTCCTCGTCATCTTCCTCTCCTTCCTCGCCTGCTACCTCCCCATCACCGTTGTGAAGGTGGCGGACAAGTGTGTCAACTATCCAGGTTGGGTTCTAGAAAATGCCTTATGACAAAGTCTTAAATATATTTTGTATAGTGACTCATGTCGTGGGCTACATCCTCGTCTACCTCTCCGCCTGTGTCAACCCCATCATCTACGTCTTCATGAACAAGCAGTACAGGACCGCTTTCAAAGCAGTCCTCTGCCCCGCTAGCTTGCAGACTGTGACGAGAGTCACTTTCCACTCGAGTAAGGAAACACTTTAAAAATTTAAGATGCAAAAAGCTAACTGTGCTATTCCTTTATTAGGCAAGTCGAAGGGAGGTCCCTCAGTCGGCTTGGATGGGAATAGTCAAACCCTGGTCTCTCGAATGTCGGTTACAAACGCGAATTTTGTCATTAAGGAAAGTGAAGATCGCTTTTAAAAACATTAACCTCTTTTACTCTTTTTGTACCGCATTCTTTTAGTTGTTTTACTCATAGTTTTAGTGGTGGTTATGAAATAGAATGTCCAACTTTTTAAAGAAAATAAGCTTTATTTGACATCAACTAATTACCTACTGTCGTACGTCACATCCCACAACGGTTACATGCACTAAAACGGCCAGAATCAGTCCAACCATAAGAATAATTAATTAGCGTCATCCATATTTATATCGCTGCAGGTACACACAAGCATACTTTACTGCATTTTTTTCCAGAAGTCCAGGTCAACTACTGCACCAATAACTTTCTAATCCAATTTCCTTTTTTCTGCCTGTCTAAAACGGAAGAAAGAAGTTTGGCAAAATGTTAACTGAACTAGCGTGCTTTCTTAGCATTCTTTTATTTTCTCTGGTCGCGAGTGGTGAAAGTGTCTTGGTAAAACTAAAGGGTGGAGGGAGGGGACCTCATTCATCTTCTAAAGCAGTGTTGGTAGCATTAAACAATGAAGACCTGGCATCCACATCCGATAATTTGGACGTCGTCAAAAGATGGGGGCACGCTGAGCCTCCGGTGGGGAGGCAGGCCAGGGAGGAAGTAAGGAATCCTATAGAGTTTGTTTATGCAAAATGTGTAAAGGGTCTCTTTTTTGTCCTTTCAGGCGGAGCTAACCCTCATAACCTTCCTTCAACAAGCCATCAAAAAATACGGGGAAAAGAAGGTGGCCAAGTCCGTGTACGAGTTGGCTCAAAACAGTCTCTACGACCTTGTCTGGCTCCTCGCAGGGGACCTGGATCCCTGGGTTATCTACGATCTGTACAAAGTCTACAACGCAGCCAATTCGGATCCAGCTGTCCTCTCTGTGTACGAGAGGTTCCGTGCCGGGATGGTGAACCGGTCCATCGTCCCAGAGGTCTTCGCCATCGACCGACGCTACGATGAGTTTGCCTGGTATCGACGCGTCCGAGGCAGGCTTCTGGAGAACACGGACAAGTACATTGGAGGGACCCTAGTCATCACAAATCCGCCTCCAAAGATTGAGTTCGGACCGGATGGCAAGCCCATCATTGAAGGCAAGCCTGAGACGGAGGTTGAGGCTGAGGTGCAAGCGAGTACCACTAGAACTACTACCGTAGGTACAACGACCACCACCACAGCCACAACAGAAGACCCTGAATTAGGTGACCTCCTGGATGTGGACCTGGAGGATTTGTTGACAAGTTTGTTGGAAGAGGATGACGCAGAAGAGGAATAAAGCGAACTTAGTTTATTTTAATAAAGCGACATATTTTAGAAAAGAATAATTATTGACTTTGGACCGGAAGGGTCGTGCTCACAGACACCCCTTTGAACTCTGCCCTCCATCCACTCCCACTGTTATTCACGCTCGTCTTGTACCTGATCTTGACCGTGTCGGAAGAAGCGACGTACGGAGACATGGTGTCCTATATTTTTTGGGGCAGAGTGAGATTTGTCATGTATAAAAAGCTTGTATGAGACTTACCCCTGCACAGAATCTAGAAAAGAGTGAAAAGGCCTGTCCTGCCCCAGGACCGGAGGTGGCGTAGAATATTTCCACAAAGTCCGTCTCGCAAGTTGAGGATCCTCCTCCGAGCTGGAACTCTGTAAATGTGAGTTGCACCACAAGTGTGGAAGGGACGCGGATCTTCCAAGTACAATCTGAGTTCACGGAGTAGTTCCCAGGGTAGAGGGGACTTGTGAGACTCCCACTTGTGTGGAAGAGGTCGCCCCCACAGCCACGCCCTTCAAAAATGAGTCAAATGAATGTGGGGATGTTTGTTTAAGACACTTAGGTCGTACGTACCTGCAGTGGTAGTCGTATAGCTGATGTCATAGCCTCGACTGAGTTCCACCCTCGTGAAGTACCTCACCCAAAGGACATTTGTTCGGGAGAAGACGGGGTTGGGCCTCGAAGATCCACAGAATTTCCCCAGCATGGGTCCTCCCGGAGTCCCATCCCGCACTTCCATCGCGGCGTTGACACACTCCCCTCCATCTAAGGTGCCTCCTGGGAGGAGGAACTTGTTAAAGTAGAGAGAGATGGTGGAGGTATTCTGCGCTCGGATGGAGAAGGCGCAGTTGGAGAAGATGGGGGAGTAGGAGGGATACTCTGGGCTAAGGATCCGGCCTTGTCTGTTCTCAAACGTGCGGTTGCACCCTGAAGCCTTGACCTCGAGCTTAAACCCTCTCCCCCCACTGCTAGCAGGTCCAGAGTGGAAGACCACCTCTACGGATCGCCCTACAGAGAAAAAGTCAGGGGGTGTCTCCTCCCCACAGTATCGAACATCTTGGAGGATTTCCCCTTCCAGGTTTAGATTCCGGTGACGCCAGTCCACAGGGCCGTTCCCGATAAAGAGGAGGGGACCGCTCACCCCATCCGGGGATACGTACTAAGCCCACAAGGAATTGCATAAAGCAGGTGATTAGTTAGATAAATCCCTTACCGAGGTGGACACATCCTTGATCTCCAACTTATCCCCCGAACAGTCTGGACTTGCTCCAATCTGCATGTCCAGGAACTTCACGTCCACCTCGTCAAAGTAGGACTCCCCATCAATGGTCCACTTGCACCGGGTGTTGGGTCCATAGTTGGCTGGGTAGCCGGGGGACGTGAGTTCCTGAGGAGTGGTAGTCGCGTTCAGGACAAACCTCGTTCCACACGGGGCTAAATGAGACAAAAGCTTTATGACGCTCTTCAAACTAAATGACTGACTCACATGGTCTGCTGGTGACCCTCGCCCGAAAGCCTGGGAAATTGTATGAACTGTCGGACACGAAGCGGACCCACATGAAGTTGTTGGAGGAGAGGACTGGGGGAGGAACTCCCGTCCCGCAGAATTTCCCTAAAAGTTGAGCGTAAGGCCCTGGTCCGTCCCGGATCTCGACGTAGTCGTGAGGACAAGGCTCATCGCCTGGTCGGCGTCTGTCCGCTTCCAGGTTGAATGACTCAAAGGTAAGTTCAAGGGCTGCATAGTCCGGTCCCCCAATCAACCATTGACAGTCTAAATCCGGATCGTATGCCCCATTCCCGTCCTGGTCTACACTCCCAATGGTCAGCGGAGCGTCTGATACGTTTTTCTGACCCCCACATCCCTGATTCTCCCCTGGACTGAAGGTCACAGACCCTGAAAAGCCCCCGTACTGCATGACCCAGTCAGTATTGAATTGCACGACCATGGATGACCCCTTCGAGCTGAGTGGGTGGAGAGAGTCGCTTGTGAGGTTGCCGCAGAAGGTGCCCAGGAGTTTGTCCTCTCGGATCGTCTCTCCATCGTAGAGCTTGACCCAGTCGTACAGGCACCTTGTGTGGAACTCCAACTCCAAGGTTTTGAACCTGAAGCGAACCACCTTCCGATTAGCGTCTGCCGGGGGGACTTTTACAACCCACGTGCAGTTCATGTTCGGGGCGGAGGTGAAGGGATGACCTGGAGAAGAAAGGAGGGAGGGTGTGGTGATCTCTCCTCCACATTTGTACACCGTGTAGCGGAGGCGAAAGCCCGGGTTTTGAAAGACGGGTCGGTAGTTGTAGGACACGGTCACTGCTCCCCGGCCAACGAAGGAGGGAGGAAGCGTAGTTCCACAGTAGACCCCAGATCCCTGGCCTCTCCGATCCAAGGCAGCCCCTTCCCACATGGTCACATTCACCTCTGGACACATCACTGCCACTTCCTCCGCTCGTGCTCCAAAGGACCCCGGCACGACCACCTCGAAGGGAGGGAGGAACTCCACGACGACATAGTCATTATCGTCCAGATCTGCTCCTTCTATGATGTAGATGCACTGCCTCGTCTCCCACGTGTACTCCCATCCTGCGTAGTGCCAGAAGTTCTCAGAATTGATGGAGGAAGAGTGGTTGAGGCGGTCGTAGTGGGCGGAGGTAATGGTCCCTGAGGGTCCTGTGTGAATCCCCCCGCAGATGGAGTACCACACCAGCTTGAACCCGTCCCCGTCCAACGCGGCGTTTGAGACGAAGCGAACTTTAACTCTTCTCACGCTTGTGGTGATGGCAGGGGGGAGCTGCCGCCCGCAGTAGCGACTCAAGAGGGAGGGATCGTCTGGGGAAGAGATTTCCACAAAGTCACCCGTGCAGTTCGTCGTCTGCTCGATGTCGAAGCGGCCATCGAAGGCCAAGTTTAGCATGTACCCTGACACAGACTCGATGATCCACTCGCACTCCGTGTTTGGAGGGTATTTGCTCCGGTCGCCAAACCATCTCGAGGCTGGATTTACCGACGGAGACATTAGGCGGCCAAACTTCTTGTGAATCACACCTCCACACCCGTGGGTCACCCGGTTCACTTGGAGGCTGAAACCTCGCCTTCCTACGTCCGTGTTTTCATCCGAATGGAACTCGATCCAGAGGTGAGAGGACATGGAGGTAAGGTCTGGAGGAAGGGTGGACCCGCAGTACTTCCCCATGATTGGGGACGTTTCATACATTCCATTTCTGACCACCAAATAGTCCCTGTCACAGGCCCCATCCGCTCCCATGTGGTCGTCCAGGTCCAAGTCGAGGAAGGAGACTTGGATCTGAGATCCTGGGGCATAGTCAAGGACCCAAATGCACTCCGTCCCTGTGGGATAGGTCGAAGGGAAGGATGGACTGGAGATGTTCTCCGAAGGGCCACTTAGACGGTCCCCACAAGCAGCGAACCGATAGTCTAGGCTGAAGGAAGAGTTGGTGAAGGCGACCTCGTAGTCGATCTTGAACGTGGTCCCTGGGAGGTAGAGTTTGACATTGGACATGGACCCACAAAGCTTCCTCCAGTTGTAAGTGTCCTCTGCGTCCGAGGGGAAGATCTTGAGGAAGCCTGACGCACAGTTGGGATCACGAGCCACAGGCCAAGGGGGAATTTGGAGAGAGGAGATAGTCACGATAGTTGTTCCATTGGAAGACAATGTCTGGATTGGAGGTGAGGTCCATTGGCACAGGGCGTTCGTGGTGGTGAGAGGGGTTCCCGTCGTCACATTGTCAGAAGACAGCATGTCAATTCTCCCACCCGAAGGAGACAAGGCTCCTCCACAAACCTCGGGGAGGTCAGTAGAATAGCTCGCCTTGAAGCCTCGATGCGCCACCGAGTTGTCCGACCCGAAAAAGATCGTGAGGAAGCCCTGCGTCGTTTCCACAGGGGGAGGAAGGTCCGGGCCACAGAGCGTCTTGTTATAAAGGGGAGGAAGGTCCCTCCAACGACCCTGGTAAATGGAGACCGAGTCGTAGCACTGCCTTTGATTGCGAGCCACGAAGCTTTCCTCAATGTCAAAGTCCAGGAATTCCAACCGGATCCGGCGTCCTTCTGGAGCGTTGATCCGCCAGGAGCAGTGCTTGTAGTGGGGGTAGGGGTTCGGGTAGTTTGGCGTTTGGATTATTCCTGTGGGACTTCGGAGGGTCCCTCCGCATGCTAAAATTGAACAAAATATGTAGAAATGGCAGGAAAGCTTGAAAGTGACTTACGTTCAGCTCTGGTGTAGTACGTAAGCTTAAATCCCTTCTTAGTCTCGCGAGTTGCATCCGTGATGAACTGAACCATCAACTCGTTCGACCCTGACTCGATCCAGGGTGTGGCCGTGCTACTGCAGATGGTCCAGTTCCTTTGATTTATGGACCCTGGGAAAAGAGAGGGTGGTTCGGTAATGAAGATTCTGTCCTTGTCCATGTCACAAGAGGGAGCGTCCTCTCCGTCAACAGTTTGATTCCCCTGTTGTCGTCGTCTTTGAAGGCCTAACTCGACCTCCGCGAATCGGAGCTGGATGTAGTTCCCAGGGGGGCCTCGGATGTGCCAGGTGCAGTTCAAGTTGACGTCGTAGGAGGTGGGGTAGCCGGGGGATTTGATGACGCCGTTCCATCCCGTCATCGTCCCTCCACAGGTTGCTATTTGGTTTGTAGGGGTAAAGTGAGACAAGACACTTTTTAGAAAAATGTCTATTACCGATTTTCACTTCTGCCTTAAAACCAGTCCTTGGCTCTGGGGGGTTGGTGTAGTACTTAACAAGCATGATGTTCGCCGAGGATTCTTGAGAACTGGGCATGCGGTCGCAGTAGGTCCCAATGAGAGGAGAAATTTCAGTCCCACCGTCCCTCAGCGTGATGCCTTCCACTGCACAACTGCGAAATTACAAAATTAATAGATACCATTCTAGATTTGAAAAGCTTTTCTTTCTTACTCGTAAGACGGGACGAAATCAAAGGAATTCTGAAACGTGAGCTGAACCGCCTCCCCTTGGGGTACAGAGACTATCCACTCACACTCTGTGAAAGGGGGTGGGATTTGTGGGAAGTTTGGTGAGGAGATGATGGAGGAAGGGGCGTCATTCGTGAGGTGAACCTCCCCTCCACACCCTGCCCACACTTCCTCATACACGAGGGCAAACCCTCTCCGATTAGTCGTCCAGGACCTGAAGGTGAGGTGGAGTTGGTTCCCAGAGGTTTCTGGGAGGATTGGTCGAGTGGTTCCGCAGTAGCGTCCGGAGCCCAAGAATGGAGAGTCCACGCTTCCGCCATTTCTCACCTAGAAGAAAGCGCAGAAATTTGAATAAAGGCGGGAAAATTGTGGCGTCAGTAATTCAAATTCTTACGATTAGCTCGTCAGTGACGCATCCATTCCCATCTGTGTAGATGTCGAAGAGTTCAAAATACGCCCGAATAGTCCGTCCTGGTCTAACAATGATGCTCCAATCGCAAAGGGACGCTGGATAGTTCCCAGGATATCCTGGGGACGTAATCCTCCCTCTAGGTTCCCTCGAATACCCCCCACAAACAGCATTCAGGGAAAAGTTGAAACCCGTCCTCGAGTATGACGCGTCAGTTGAGAAGACGATCTGCATGAACCTCCCTGAAGATCTCACCGTCCCATTGATCTGGTCTCTGTGACAGTAGGTCTGATTCAGGATGTAGTTCGGGAGGCCCATCCGTCCGTCGTAAAACTCCACCTTGTCGTAGTAGCAAACAACATTGGACTCCATGTCAAAGTCCTCCACGTGGACCTGGACCCTTGTGTGAGGTGGGGAGTTGACCGTCCAGACGCACCGCATATTGTTCGGGTAGAAGGCGGGGTAGTATGGGCTCGTAAGGGAGGTAATGTTTCCTTCAACCACAGAGAAGTTCCCTCCACACCCCGTCACGTTTCGAGTGTAAGCGTCAGTAGCGTCTGGAGCCTGGACTTCGGTCCAAGTGAGGCGGAACTTCCCATGGTGCTGCTTCTTCCCAAATCGGATGAAGGCGACGTTCCCACTCGTGGTGAAGGACCGAGTCGAGGGGGAATCGTAGCAGACGTCCGCCAGGAGAGGGGCCTCAGCGTCATAGCCGTCAAAGATCTGGACAAGGTTCTGATACTGCCGGTCGCAGATGAGGGACCCTTCCCCCTCCCCCTCTTCGGACTGGTACGTGAAGAGTGTATCGGAGAAGGAGAGCTGGATGGCTTTGGAGGTGTTGACGGCCACCCTCCAGGTGAAGGTTCCGAGAATGGAGGACAGGACCATGGGATAACCAGGAGACTCGATGGTTCCGTAGGAGCCGGACAGGTCGTTTCCGTGCAAGAGGGTGTAGTCCGCCCAGAAACCGGGGGCTTGACCCTCTGCGTCTGTTCTGAAGAGGATCCAGAGACTGTTTGCAGAAGCTGTGAGGTTTGATGGGATCTCAGAGCCGCAGAAGTGGCCTAGGAGGCGACCTTCGGCATTATCTTCGTGGATTTCGAGGAAGTCTCGATTGCAAAACTCAGAGGCTTCGAGTTCAAAGCGACGGAAGGAGAGAGAGAGTCTGTTCCCTGCCGGAGCCCTGAGGATCCAGGTGCACTCCACACTCGGAGGGTAGCCCGTAGGATACGAGGGAGATGTGAAGGAGCCACCGTCGGAATTTAAGACAGTAGCTCCCGACCCACAGGGTGAAGAGGAGAAGTCGTATACCGCTCGGAATCCATGCCCGCCAGTGTACAGAGTTTGAAAGCGGAGGACGAGGGAGGCTCCATTAGAGGTGAAGGAGGGTGGAACAGAGCGTCCACAGAAGCGTCCTAGTTCAGGGGCGTCCCCGTCCTCGCCGTCTAGGACGACAAGATGGTTATAAGTGCAATCCGACGTGCTTGTCACACTCGCATCTCCAATGCCCGAGTCTGCATCGTTCAGGATGTCCAAGTGTGTAAAAGTTAAGGTCACATGCTCCCCAGGGTTGTCCGCAGTCAGGATCCAACTGCAGTTGGTCCCTCTTGGCGCGTAGCTTGGGTAGTTTGGGGAGGTGAGGGCCCGATTCCACCAACGAGATGACGAGCTCAGTCTTGCTCCACAGGCGGACGTGAAGTTTGCCTTGAACCCTCTGGAGGCTGCTGATCCGTCCGTCTTGAGTCGGATGTAGAGGGAGGACCCAGTGCCTCGTATCACGGGGGAGGGAGGAAGTGAATTCCCACAATGCATAAGGAGGAGAGGGTCCGAAGGGCTGGACCCATCGTAAACCGCGACATGATCGTAGGAGCAGTTGATGTGACGCTCAACGCTAAAGTCCATAAAAGACAGTTCCACCACGTGGTTTGGATCCACCTCCACAAGCCAGCCGCAGTCGTCATTGTGGTCATAGGGTGATGGGTAGTTGGGGGATTGGATGAAACCAGAAGGAGCTCTGGTCACCCCACCACACCCTCCTGGGATGGACCGACCCGAGGCATAGAAGCCATTATGCTCTATGCTATCATCCGTGTAGAAAGCCACATACATGTTGTTCCCGTGGGATGTAAGCGTCCGTCGCTCCGTCGTCGTGTGGCACAAGGATGCAAGGAGAGGAGAGCTCTCATCCGGACCCCCGTACACCTTGAGCCCATCGTATGTACACCCACTCGCCGCCTCGATGTCCAAGTCCAAGATGTTCAGCTCAATTTTGGAGCCTAGCTCAGTGGTCAGCCTCCAGATGCACATCACCTCCCTCCGGTACTTCCGCGGGTAGTTGGGGCTCTTGAGAGAGAAGTAGCGACCGAAGAGGTGGCCTCCACATCCCTCCACCTTCCACTCGAGGCGAAAGCCGTTGTTTGCAAAGGAGAAGTCCGACACAAACTGGAAGGAGAGGGTGTCCTTGGTTGAAGAGATGAGTGGGGGTCGTGTAGCCCCGCAGTAAGTTCCAATAACCGTCTTTTCCTGACTTTGGCGGCTCGAGGACCACTCTTTAATCTGGACAAAGTCATATGCACACCCAGAGCGTCGACTGGGTCCCTCGATGTCAAAATGTGAGAAGGAGGCATTGACCCGGTTTCCCTTGGGTGCTTGGATGGTCCATGTACAGTTCCGGTTGTGGGGATAGGGGGCGGGAAAGTTGGGGGACTCGATGACACCTTGGAACTGCCCAGAAATGACTCGGTTACAGGATGCTCGGTAGTTCAACTGGAACCCCCTTCCAGTCCCTCCATAACCGCTTAGGAACTTAATCCAGACAAAGTTGGAGGAAGAATTGACGGCGAGGACGGAGTCTGAGGAGCAGTACTTCCCAATTAGAGGTGCATTTCTGTTATTCCCGTCTCGGATCTCTATATACTCCCCCCAGCAGGTGGGAGAGTGTTGTATATCCAGATCCACGAAGACGAGGTGGATCAGGGACCCTGAGTTGACGCCGATGGTCCAAACACATTCCGTCCTTGTGCCGTAGCTGAGGGGGTAGTTGGGGGGCACGATTGACCCGGTTGGAGATGTTAACGACCCCCCACAACCCGTGGTCGTCCCGTCCCATGTGAGGAAGAAGCCTTTCCTGGCGTGAGACGGGTCACTCACGAAGGATAGATACAGAGAGTTGCTGAAACTGGGGATAATCGATGGAGGAGGATTCCCCCCGCAGAACTTCCCCACAAGAGGAGACGTGCTGTGGCCTCCGTTCCTTATTTCCAAGTAGTCGTAATTGCATCTCCCTCCAGAAGAGCCTTGCTCCAGGTCGAAATCGGAGATGTTCAGCCGGATTTGGCGCCCTGTTTGAACTCTGATCGTCCAAGTACAGGACTTCCGGTGTGGGTAAGGGGAGGGGTAGTTGGGGGACCGGATCACTCCGTACTCCGAGTAGAAGGACCCCCCGCAAACAGAGGAAGTGTTGAGGAGGAGGAAGTTGGCCATGAAACCGTCGTGGGAGATGGAGTGGTCGGACTTGAACACGACCGTCATTGTGTTTTCCGTTGAGGTGAGGACAGGGGGCAGGTCATGCCCGCAGAAGGTCCCCATTAAGACGCTCCCGTTCTGGAACAGACTGGAGTTGTCCCAGACCTTGAGGGAGTCGTATATACACCTACTGCCGCTCCCTTCCAAGGCGAAGGTGGCGAAGGAGAGGCGAACGGCTTGACCCGGCTCACCTCGGATGACCCAAGTGCACTGGACGCCGTGTGGATACACCTCTGGATGTCCAGGGGAGGAGAGAAGCCCATGACTCACGCCTCTCAATATGCCCCCACAACCTACATCATAGGTCGAGTAGTTGGCTAAGAACCCTCGGTTCTGCACACTCCCATCCGTTTTGAACTTCATCCAGACGTAGTTGTGACTCGAGACGACACGCTCAGGCCCCTGGTCCGGTGGGCCGCAGTAGTGCCCAATGAGACTAGAGTTCCCCGTGTCCCCGTCCCGGATCTCGAGGTAGTCAAAGAAGCACCGGGTGTCGTAGCCCGCCTCCATGTCAAAGTCAAGGAAGTCGACTAGGATGGCTTTTCCAGGAGGGGCTGAGATTAGGAAAATGCACTCCCTGTTCTTTGGGTAGTTGGAGGGGTAATAGGGGGACCGGATGAGGCCCTCGGGGGCGGAATACACCCCACCGCAGAGGGCTTCATACCTCGCGGAAAAGCCTCCGTACGCAATGGACTCATCCGACTTGAATTTGATGAAGAGGGAATTTCCCGACGAGGTGAAGGGCGGGGGGATGATGGAGGACCCGCAGAAACGACCCACTAAGGGACTCGTGGGAGAAGGACCGTTCCGGACTTCCACGTAGTCGAATATGCAATCCACTCCCCCTTCCAGTTGGAAGGTAGTGAACTTGAGCGTCACCCTGTCATCAACCGATGGGAGGCGGATGATCCAGTCGCACTCGAGGGAATGCCCGTATGGTTCCGGATGCTGGGGAGAGGACAGAGCTCCCGTAGGAGCGGAGAGAAGGCCCCCACAACCAGGAATTCCAGGGACTTCTTGGAATGACACATGGAATCCAGCGTCCGTGGCTGACTCATCAGAGTGGAAGCGAAGGGACAGATATGGCCCTGAGGAGGTGAGTGGGGGAGGAAGGGTTGTGTTGCAATAGTGGGCAAGGATCTGGGCATTTTCCTCAAAACCGTCGCGGACGAGGAAGTAATCTATGAAAAGACGCTAAGTTCAAAATTTGGCGGGAAAAAGTAAAAAGAGCGTCTCTTACCGAAAGAGCAATTCAGATGCACCTCAATCCGAAAAGTGGCAAAGACAAGCTGGATCCTCTTCCCTGGACTCACACTAATCAACCACTCGCAGTCCCGGTGGTGTGGGTAGTTCCCTGGATAGCCTGGCGAGTTAACTGAACCATGGGTCATGTTCTCTATGAGACCTCCGCAAACGGGGTTCGTCGAGTTCCAAGAAAACTGGAATCCCAGGCCCACGATGGAATGGTCTGACTTGAACTGGACGTAGAGTACTTCATGTGCGGAGAGAAAAGGGGCTGGGAGGGCGTCCCCACAGAACCTACCAAGGACCGGAGATGAAGGGTCCGGTCCTTCTCGAAACTGCAAAGAAATACGAAATGCAATGCGAGTTAAAGTTGGTGTTTGTACTCACCGTGAGCGAATCGTGGAGACAAGTGAGACTACCAATCCCTTCTAAATGAAGCCTTTGAAACGTCACGTTGAGGACCTTTCCCGGCTCCGTCCTAATGACCCAGATGCAGTTCGCGTTGTTCAAGTACTCCTGACTTCCCGAGGCAGAGGGGTAGGTCACACTTCCCTCAGGGGAGTTCAAGTCGCCCCCACAGCTCTCCACCTGCTGCCCGCAGGAGGGACCGGTAAAGTCTGGGCCGCAGTGACAGAGGAACCCAGGGCCCAGGAAGGATCCTGTCTCCACACACTGACCCCCATTCTGACAAGGGGAACTGAAGCAAGGGTTTGGTCGGAGGGAGCAGGTGGGTCCGGTGAATCCGTTGAGACAAATACAATTGAATGAGAACCCTGAGGCTTGGCAGATCCCTCCGTTTTGGCAAGGGCTGGGAGCGCAGGGATTGGCCTGTGGTGCAGGTGGTGGTAGAAGGCCACCTCCACTTCCTTGAAGGGGGAAACAGCCATGGAGCCCCATCCCCGTCCCCGTATACCCCGCAGGACACTGGCACTGGACGTAACTCTGTCCAATGACGGGGTTCTCAACACACCTCGCTAAGGGATGACAGCCCCCATTGTTGACCGCACACATGCCCACGTACTGACACACCACTCCGTTTCCCATGTACCCCGGAGGACACTCCCCACACTGCCTCGACCCCGGTGTGTTGATGCAAGCCACCATCGGATTGAGACTGCACCCTCCATTATTCCCCAGAAGACACTCGTTGATGTCTGTGCACCGGTGACCATTTCCAGAGTAGCCTGCAGGACAGGGGCCACACATGTAGGACCCTGGCGTGTTGATGCAAGCCACCGGAGGATCTACCGAGCAGTGGGCGTGCCCATTGTCGCACTCGTTGATGTCCACAGTGCAGGCGGGATGAGAGCCGTCCGTCTTCCACCCTTGGTCGCATATGCAGGTGTAGGGGCGAGACCCAGAAGCGTGGTTGATGCAAACCCCGTGACCACAAAGCTCCCACGGAGCCCCACTCGCACAGTCCCCCATTCGCTTCGTGCAGTGGATCCCCATCCACCCACTCCGACACTGGCATTCATAGGTTCCTGGTCTGTTGAGACAAGTGGCTTGGTTCTGGCAACCCAGCTCAGTTCCGGCAAAGTTGGCACACTCGTTTACGTCCTGATCACAGTTGGCTCCTTCCCAGCCCTCGCGACAGAGGCAGAAGGGGCCGAAGGAGGATGGGATACATGAGCCACCGTTGGCGCAGGGGTTGCTCGTGCAAGGGTTCGTTCTACCCACACCTCCACGTCTCATCCGCTCTTCCAGGGAGGTCACTCTGTTCCGCAGTCGTCTTATCCTGCCCCTTATGGAAGTGTCACTGGAGGAGGTGGAATTCGTCATGACCTGGCGTTCTAAGTTGGTGAGCCGGTCGTCCAAACCGTCGATGAGGCTGAGCCTGATGATGGTCTGTTCTAAAGAAGTTATCCTTTGAGACTCTCCCCCGGAAGAGTTTGAAGGGACGCCAAAGGCCTGCCGGAAGTTGTCCAAGTCTCTCGAACTGTTCCTCACAGAGGAGACCAGGGTTCTCATTTCCACTTCGTCGAATAGGATTTTGCCATTACCGTTCGAGGCAAGGACGAGGTTCTTCCCTCGAGCAGGGACGATGTAAATGTGTCCGTTCTCGATGTAAATCTGTGGCCTGTAAAAGGATGGAATGAAGAAAGCTTTCATGATTTGATTTAACTTTGGGGGCTTACTGAGAAAGCTCGTAGTTGATGTCAACCCCTTCCGCTGCTGGGATTAAACCAATGGAGATCTGAATGAGTAGACCACACCAGCAACGACAAAGGAAGAGACCGGGTGTCATTGTCTTCTTCTTAACACCTCCCATCTTATCTTCCCATTAGAATACAGGCAGAAAATAATGCTTTGTGAAAATAACTGATGCAAAATGACTGGATGATGAGAAGTTTCTCTTCCAGAAAAAATCACTTTTTTGGGTGTCATTCATTCATAAAAATCTGTTTGTAATTATTGTTGGTTAAAAGTATCTCATATTTCACACCCATCATCAATCGTTTAGAAGATACTCCTTTCATATCGTATCGTATCACAACAGAATTTCGGTTGGAATTGGGAATGAATAACGCCTCTTTATTTTGAAGTTTGTTTGCTGGAAAAAAGTTCAGATTTCACATATTATGACGTTTTACAATGTTCAGAGGCATGTCATGCATAGACAAGTGCATGAGACGTGAAATAATAAATTACCTAAGCTAAATACCTAAATCTACAAAAAACAATGTACAGCCTATCATTTGTAGACCAATGATTGTCCTTTTCATACAACTCTGTTTCCCCCAAGGAATTATGCATAGCATAAAATTCCTATGAAGTACCTAAACCTACAATATTTTAACCAAAATCTCAGACTACCCCAAAACGCAAGGTCTTTAGCACTGTGCCTGAATGCATGTGCCCACAATAACCTGCATGTTGCTACTATCCACATGTCCAAGACTCATTCTGCTGTCCTGACCTAAAGGAACTTTGACTGCTAAATCATTATTACATTTAATGCCTTTACTGTTGGTGGTGGTGAGATCAAGGCCTTGGCTAATACTTGGACATCTTCTATGCCTCATAATGAAAGTCTTATTCTTGTCGGGAATGATGAGGACGTTCCCATTCTCATCAAGCTCTTTAATTTCTTGGTTTCTTCCTGAAGGTAAGATTCCTTTGGGGATCTCGTCTTCATTCAAGACTTCATAAATGACAGCCAACTCCCACAGGTTGGCCAAAATGTCGTCTATAAAGCCCTGGAGGTCTGACCGCTTTGGGAACACCTTTGAGTCGATGATGCAGTTGAGGCGGAGTTCCCCGCAGTAGGTTTGGGTCGCAAGGCCGATTCCTACAAATAAGACAGAATAATTAGACCTAAGGATGTTTGAGTCACTTATCTTAGGACTTACCGACTGTGGACATCAAGGGCAGGAACCCACTCCCGTCTACCATCTCCCCTCCGAAGATCTTGAGTGGGGAGGTGAACCCAGGAACATTGCTCAACATCACGGGGCAGCCTGAGAGTTGCCACAGGAGGGTATGTAGTGGGGTCGGGATGGAGCCAAGGGCACGACTCAGGTAGAAGTTGAACAAGGGGCCATGAGAGCCCATGCCCTGGTGAACGATTTCATGACTGATCCTCAGCCGCTCCTTCAATCCTCCTCCATTTACCGGAAGAGGGGCCGTGTAGGGCCAGAGGGTGAACTGGTTCCCCATCTTCCTACTCCCCCAGTAGGGGAACATGGCCATGACGCTGCCTAGATGAAGGTGGTCCGGAACTGGCTCCTGAGGGAAGTGAGTCACATGAGCCTTGTGCAGGGCGTCGTAAACAGCAGTGTAGAGGATGGCAGTGACGCTCGTATTCGACGTCTGTTTTATCCTTCGCACGACCTCGAGGGGAATGGAACCTGATCGAGCCACCACCTTCCTGTCACTGTACACCGGGACGTTGAAGGCGCTACTATCAAAGATGAAGGTGGTCATGATGGCGATGAAGGAGTAGGGGCCGAGGAGGAAGGACTTCCCCCACAGGACCAACTGTGCCCAAAGAGGGACTTTGAAGGGGAGGCGGGTGGGGTCGAATGGGAGCTTGGCTTTTTCATCCGCAATGTACTCGTTCACCATGAGGAAGTAGGAGAGGGCATCCGAGTAGGCGTGGTTGAAGCGAGTGATGAGGACGTACTTGTCCGCCTCCCCTTCGTAGTTTGGGATCAGGAGGACCTCCCACTGGGGCCGGGTTGGGGGAAGCTCGGAGCCGAAGAGGGATCCCATCTTGTCCAGCAACTTCCTCTCGTCCCAGTGGATGACATCTCGACAGTCCAAGACCCTTATGTGCTTGGAAATGTCAAAGGAATCATGCCTCTTCCAGCAAAAGTAGCCCCATTTGCGAGTGAAGATATAGGTGAGCCTGGAGTAGTCCTTTTGAGATTTGAGAAGGTGGCTAAACTTCTCTCTGATGAGCCCCACGCTCGGCTTCCCCTTGATGACTTGGTAGCCTTGGATGAGGGAGTTGCAGTTGTTTTTGACTCTGTACCCAAAGACAGAGTCCTCCCCATCCGCGACGAGGTAGGAGTTGTGGCCGCAGAGGAGGTGGTACGCGAGTTGGACACTTAGGCGGAGGAACACGTTGAGGGAGCAGAGGACGATGAAGGAAGGCCAAATCAAGAGGCTCACGAGAGACCCAAGGACAAGGTCCTTTCCCCCAACCCACACATTCTTTGCACAAAGCTCGATTCGAGGAAACATTGCAAAAGTTTGGTTTAAAAGGGGAAAGTGAGACAGGGTTATTTTATGGACCCCTGCACAACCTTCGTCATCTTACTTGCCTATCGTGTATCGCACTGACTGACTGACATTTAGAATAGAATCTAAGGGGTGTAGGTTAGGCAAGCTAAGGGCTAAAAAAGGACGCTTTCTACAGTAATCAAGCCATGTTATAGAGAGATACAGCAGCCGAATCTCCGGTTTGCTGCCTGCATGATTATTATCTCCTCATATGACATAACGCAACGCTAAGGGACCATAGCCAAAGTCCCCCTGCTCAATGAGTAGGTACAGTATTATTATTTGTATTGACAGCTAGCATACCTGTTGTGCCCTAGTTCCCTGATGATTGTTATTACTGTACATAGAGAGAGAGAGCAAGTGCAAGTGCCTGCCTCATAATAAATAATAATATGTGTCCTAATTGTAGGCTTTATACATCTACCTGTAGTAAACTTTCATCTAGGACTATCAAGCAGTGATAATAAGCTATCAAAGAACCGCAACTACAGCCTTGTCTTTACCTCCTACTACATCCGTTCCTTCTTACAAATAAAAAGTTCATTGCCTACCATTATTTAATATCACCTATTACGGCCTATAGGCCAAGTCCCTTTTGTCTTTGTCTCATCCCCAATATCATCCAACATTAGAACTACGAAGGCACTCAAACTTAAAAATCAAGGTTGGTAAAAATGCACTCTGTAATAAGCAAACACTTGAGGACTTGACCACTTGCTGAAAATATGTATTGATGATGACCCAAATTAGTACGTGACTTGTTAGATATTAGAAGGATAGGATAGATCCACTCACGCACGAATCCAAGTACTGCTAGATTCGCACACAAGGGTCACTTACGCACACGCGCATGTCGTAGCTTTTTTGGTCTTTTGAGGCTCTTTAATTGCAAAAAGTTTAAAACAAAGATCTTCTTTGTTTTAAACTTTTCTGAAGATGGTTTTTTGAAGATGGTTTGTTTGTTGGCCACTCATGGTTTTTGAAGCTAGTGCTAGTACAAACTGAATCTTCGAGCTAAGCATATCTTACATTTAAATATGGGGAATATTAAAGATGAAAGCATAAGGGAACGAAGGAACGACCTTGTCCTCCTCTTGACCGACCAACATAAAGGTTAGAAAAAAAGTAGCATAATTTGCATGTTATTATTGCCTGCTTAGTTGGAGTGAACTATATGGACTTTCGATAACATTTTTGTATAAGATTTGTATTATGTCATTGATCGATCCCCCTATTGTTGTTAGCTGTTACCCACTCACCTACATAATATGCAAGTGTGTAACGTCAATCACAGAAGGAGATTGTGCGAACATGTAAAGGATGAAAGGGAAACCTGTTTTTTTCATCGTGAATTTTGGGAAATTACCAACTTTGATTGTGTGGGTTGCAGTCTTCTATTCATTACCAATGTCAAGACAAAGGGGCGACCAGCTAAGCTATTTTATATTACTGACAGTTATACTTTTATATAACTTTTAACATTAAAGTTCTCATCAAAAGCAGTCGAGAATGGACGGCTGACCCTGTTTTCTTATGATTTTCCACGTTCCCTTTGACCATGAACTTGACTTGATTGAAACAAATTAATGATGCGCCAAATATCATGCATGACTGTAGCATTTACCAACAAATCGATTGCCCTTTTAGATGCACTGTTTGCATATTGTGGAAAACCAAATTGGTTGACATACTGAGAATTACAGTTTTATTGAATTATAGACATGTTAAAAATATGTAGGTGACAATTATTGTATATACTAGTACATCGTTGGCGTCGGCATAATATCTAATTGAACAATATTTTCTCCAAGCAAAAGTTTTTGGCATTTTGAGTTACCAAAAATATTGCATGAAAAAGTCAAATTGACAGCTACAATTCTATACAACATATCACAAAAACGGCTTATACAGCAATTCAGATTATACCCAAACTTAAATCACAGTAAATAATTAATTACCTAAAACTACTTTACCTCTACATCTGGGGTAAATTGCAATAAAACCTCATTTACGTTTTATTAAAAATCTTATATGTTTTACTTACTATTGAGTATCGCATTATTATGACATGTATTACTACTTAAATTTTTT
>JAQIWU010000980.1:0-19771 GCA_034696445.1 Isotomiella minor | reverse complement strand
GCTCTCAAGAAAAGAAGGTGGGTTCAAAATAAGACGGTGTCAGCAATTTTGTAAGTCCACAAGTTGATTTGATATTTGATGACTGTGCAACTTTGTTTTTGATATATCACTTGGATTTGTTGGGTTGGGTGGTGTTATCGATGTGACACGTTTTCATTTTCTTAAAGAGATTCTTAATTAGTTGCTCAATTAGTCAGTCAGTAGGAAGATTGCTCAAGGTGGACTGTTTTTTTCTTAATTGCAGTGCTTAATCCAAATTGGGACTGGTGTGGAAGAAATATCGATGTCGTCGCTGAAGACAAGGGCGCTCAGTCTCTTCGTCTTCTGTCGGTTCTTAAGATTATGAAGATTTTACCCTTCGTTTTAATTTTGTAAGACGACCACGTCATTCATTCTTCCTTATTCAAACAATAATTATTATTATTTCTCTTAGGTTGGCACTGTTGAGGGAGACGAGACATCAACTTCCGGTTTTCCCTTATGCATCTTTCGGCTTATCACTTGCCAATGAGGAGTTTATTGAACCACCACCACCGCCCCCTTCAGCCGCCGCCGTCGTAGCTGGGACGGAAGAAGCCACCCATTTTGAACATAAGACACCAGCACCACCCCCTCCATTTGTTTTGAGTAGTCCGGATAAGCCAGAAACTGAAAAAAGCAACCTACCTCAAGTTGATGTCAAAGCCTCGAACCTGTCCCCCACTTTGGATAAAAAGCCAGATGTTCCTCTCACCGATGCCGACTTGGCACAACACAACATTTTCCACAAAGAAGAAAAGACTTTAAATGCAGATGTAAACTTGCAAGAATCCTCCTTGCTGGCAGACACGAAAATATCTGCACAACACCCTGACTCCATTTCCGAATTAAAGGATAACAAAAATGAAACAAACACGACACAATCTCCAAAGGTCGACACTACAACCGAACCTTTGACAACGTCAACTAAGAAAAAAGAGGATGAACCTATTCCATCGTACATGGAATGGGCACAACAGAAGGAACAGGAATTACTACTGAACGCAGGTACTTGTTTGTAAACAGCTTATTGTTGTTTGGTTTGAGGCCTTATTTTACCTATGCTTCTTCTCCTTTTTATAGCACAAAATGGACAACATGCAACTGGTAATGGTCATGGTTCAGGCGCTCATGGTCAAAATGGTAACGGTGCATCTGGAAACACAAGAAACAACTCTTTGGGAAGCGTTGATGCAAAAAATTTCGCATCACCGGACTGCGGTGCCAAAGTAGTTCAGTCGAATTCGGAGACCACGAATCCCAGTGGTGTATTAAGTTCTAGCCATGATGAGTACATGTTAAATAGGTAAGGCAGAATACCACAACACATGTTATCCCTATATTACCATGTTTTTATATCTGAATTTTCAGATGCGGTGAAAATATATGGTTCGTTGTGGAACTTTGCGAACCGTTAACTGTTGAAAGAATCTCGATAGGAAATTTAGAGTTATTTTCGTCATCACCAAAGGAAGTAGAATTTGGCATTAGCGATAGGTACCCTACAAGGGACTGGGTTAAACTTGGTCCGTATGTTCTACCAGACGCGAGAGCCATTCACCCAGTACATCTGCCGCCCTCAGATTCACCCAGTGCACCTACCGCCTCGACTTTTGGAAAGTTTGTAAAAGTCTCCATTCTTAGTCATTATGGGAGCGAACATTACTGTCCTGTGAGCCTCATTAAAGTTAATGGAAAAAGCGAGTAAGTTTATGTGATACAAAGTTAAAATTACAACGATTATAATGCATTGAATATGAGAATAATACTATTCATTGTTTTCAAGGTACGAGGTACTGGAAAGGGCAACCACACATGACGATGACGGCCCAAAGGATGGAGGGGCATTATACGAAGAGCCCATTGAGCAGGAGACAACCACTACTGGGAAAGTGGGTGGCCTGAAGGATGCTGTATGGAACATGCTTAATAAAGCTGTCCAAACCATTGTTAGAAGAGGTAATGACCTGTCATTGAAACCTGTCACATTCTTGGAACTTTAAATTAATCGCTTCTGGAATCTCTACTCTAGGCTCCTCCACCGAATCATCAGGAATAAATGACAATGAACATCTTTTCCTATCTCCCTGTCGGTCAGTTCTCCAATGCGTTCCTCCAGGCCCAATGACACAGGACATCTACAAACTGTTGTCGTGTAATTCAACGCTTTTAAAGTTTCTGGAATTAAATTCGCCGTGGTGTGGTTGGGATTATTGTCACGCAATGTGGGAAACCAAAAGTATCGGTCTTCCTTGGCAGCCAGAAGGCTTTTACGCAAGTTTGTTTGGAGGACAGAGTGTATTGTATGCTTTGTGCCACTTTTTAAAACCAATCACGGATGGCTGTGATCCCACTTGTTTGGCAATCAACAATACATTACAAGATGCATCGGATTTTAGTAACGAGAGCCTAGTTGGAAACCTAAGTGTCGGTGAAATCGAAATAGATTCGAGTAAGTTAAATGGTACGTAGTTTATTTGAATGATGTATTGATCGTAACGTTCTTTATTAGAAGGTCCTGAAATTCAAATTCAGTCACCTTTGTCTGCGCAAGGAGAATCAGAGGACAAGGCTACTGTTTCTCCCAATACTGAGACTTCAGATGCCAAACTATCTGTAGCAGAAGAGCAACCTCCACAACAATTAGAGATTCCTCCAACCTCGAGAACGGAATCTATCCCCATTGTTGGATCAAATCCGGCACAAACAACTACTCCTGTGTCAACCCCGCTTCAACGACCTCAGGAAACACAGATACCTTCACCAACAACCGCAACAAATGTTCAAGTTGATGACGCACAAAATTACCAATCTAGTGGGCAGCCCCAACAGAAGGAGTCTGTGTTTGTCAGGTTGACGAATCGCATCAAGAATCTAGAAAAGAATCAAAGTTTGACAGCTTCGTATTTGGAAGAATTGTCGAAAAGGTTTAAAAAGCAAAACGAGGAGAACACTGTTATTGCTGAAGCAAACAAGAAAAGCCTAAATGAAACCAAAGTCAAATTGTTGCAACTCGACGGTCTCTACCGACAAGAACTTAGCAGCATAAGAAGAAATATGGAGGATTTGCGAGAAAGATTGTTTAACGTTCAACTACAAAGAAGTTTGTTGATTGTTATTTGTCTTTCACAAACAATATTTATCATTGGGGCAATAATTTGGATGAGGCGGAAGATGGCTAATTCCATTGATTCGATGAAATTATTTGACGTCAAGATAAAATCCTTACAGTCTTTATCTTCATTTCCCAGTCGTCAGCAGCTGTCGACTGTTGAGAGACGAGAGTCCTATCCATTTGACGGCTCTTCGAAGATACAAATTGAACCAAACGACCATTTATCCCGACTTATGCGCAAGAGATCTAACTCGGATAGCGTTCCGATAGAGAAAATGAAAAGATTACGTAGGAGAAACAGAAAGAATGCGACAAACAAGACATTAGATGCTGGAATTAAACGCAACGTTCAGTTTGGGAACCATCCTTTGCCCTTTTCTATACCGTCATCGGTTGCCAAAGCCAGTTCCTCAGAAGAATTACAAAAGTCACAGACTGGACTGGATTACCCTAATGTGCCAAAGTTGGATCGGGTATCTCCTTTGGGGGACCGAAATTCTAATTCCCTCCCTTCAACCGTCAAAGAAAACTTAGATCCTCAACGGCGGCCACAAAATGGTACTGGCAAATCCTTGCAGACATGTAGATTGCCGGAGCAAAACAATACAAGTACCAATGATGCCTCCGTCCCTCCTGTTCAAAAGTCGAAGCAACTATTGACTTCTAGTTTGCTGACAAAAGTGGATTCTCCTTTCACCTTCCAATCCCAGTTGGCCAACTACATCGATCATCCCGAAATCACCACATCCACCAGATTCGCCCTGCTAGCTTCTCCCGTGAGAGACTCCCATTCTGCTCCCCCAACGATGACAAGTCAACTGAGAGATAATTTAATAATACCTCCTTTTTCTCGCAATAGTTCTACAGAATCCTCTAATGTAAGTGGTGGCAATGAATTTGTGGGCAATTCATTGGATCCAGTGAATGGACAAAAAAACCATCATCAAAAATCTGCATCGATATCCTCAACTGACAGTGCTAGTGGCTCTTCCCTAGGGAAAGGACGCAAAAAGGGTGGTTTGAAAGCAGTGAAGGCGTTAATGCCAAAGTTTTTTGACCGATGAGTATCTTGTAAAGTGTTGCTTGTGAGAAGTGAAAGAAATTGAGTTATATTTTTTTATACATTTATTCCTCCATTTTCACCATTTCTACCTGAAGCGTCAATTTAATCGGTGTGATTCGAAGTAACCAAAGGGCAAACGACAAACAAGCCAAGTTGTCAAAGTTTGTTATAATCTATACCCACTAAAGACTGATTACTAGTGCAATTAGCGTAATTACAGTTGCATGTTACAGTTAATGTTTTCTTTCAAGCTAATAATGAATAAATTCGAGTTTTAGATAAATAACGTTTACGTGCTTGTTTTGTTCTCACTAAATTACATACTTTTCCTGTCCTGGTCGAGTCGAAATTGCATTAGCACTAGCAGATACGTGATTACGTTAGTTGTGGCAGCAGCTAAGAATGACATCTCCAAATTGGTGATGGAGTACACGGAAAGCCGCGTTGGAAAGCCAGAAGTGACTTGCATTATCATGTTCACCTATTAACAATTCATGTTGTTGTTCTGTTAGAAAATGTTTGCTTAAAAAATTAGTAGCCCTACCTGAAACCTACTTGCCGAGTTGAGGTGTCCAAGCTGAGATTTTCGAATGGCTTTGGACGTGTCAAGGGCCTAGGCGAAATAAAGCCAACATTATTGGCATGCACTAATGACTTTATTGTTCGTAGGACTTACTGATGTCACCAAAATGTGTCCACTGACGAGAATGGTCAGCATGGAGTAGATTGAATATGTTAAATGGATGGAGAAAAGAATAATGTGGTACACGTCCGCAGTCCGTCCGGACCCATCGGTCCAATTTTCTAAGTAAATAAATCTCCAGTACGTTCCAACGACACAAGTGACAATTGTACACAAGCAAATACTTAAACACGGTGGACCAAAAAAGTTTCGCAGATGCACGACGCCTTCATTCAATTCTTCATAGAGCAGTCGAATCCGTTCTATTTCTGCTGTTCGGTCTTCATGACGGGAAATGTCCGATTCTGCAATGTACACAACATTCCATTCATTTGCATAGTAGTGGAACCCTTCTCATTTGATTTTATGCTTACGTTTCAGGCCAAAGTATTTGTGTCTTTCGACAATTTCCGTGTGACCATCGTCGTCTTCAGCCAATGCAGCTTTCATCAGTTTTGCAAGGTTCGCATGCAGAGACCTTACGACCCAGGTCATGACGATTAAAAGAGCTGAACAGGTTAAGTGAATGCACTCGGAACTGGTTTTAGAGAAAATGCAGATTTATACCATATCAATTCTAAGTATAAACGTTAGTTTAAAAAAAGCCACCTTGATACCACCCAAGCCAAGATAAAGTAGGTTGTTAACCCGAATTCATGACACTTTTTCTGGAAATCTTGGAAATAGTGACCATCAGAAGTGTCATTGGTGTGGTCCGCAATGCAAAGAACGAATCCCATGTAGATGGTGTAGCCTGCATTTCCCATACACATTCCCCAGCAGGCCACAGCCAAGATTCCTGACATTTTTCGAATTACCGGAGGAAATTCATGTTTCAGGCTCAGGGCTACAGACTGGATGGTGACCCAAGCTCGAATGAAGTGATGGTTGAAAGCCAATCCATAAAAAATCACCATTATGGTTTGTGAAATTCTAAAAGTGGTCACACGCAGTTATGGGGGAAGCTGAGAAACAGGAAAAAGACTTTATACCTGAATGTAAAGTGGATTCGGAAGGCGTAAGCATCGATCGCCTTGAAAATTGTTTTTAAGACTGGGTACCACTTGTTCTCCAAAAACCATGAGACGGCAAAGAATACAAGTAATGCAGCTACACTGTTAAGATATGGATAAGAAAGTTTCACTTTTGTCATACTGCATGTCACGCTGCTTTTTCCATGCAGTCTTGGTAAGTCACTGGAGGATGCTAGGGATGAATAGTTCTCTTCAGCTTTACACTTGATGATTAAAGGATACATCCCCGACAATTGAGACATCTTCAAGATCCAATATGTGTCTTTGCACAGACACCGTCTATCTTGTTGAGATGTGGCTTGGAAAGTAGGATTATTGCTAATTTGAAATGTGTGGTCAATGGAATTGGCCACCACGGTTTCTACAAGATGCCACTGTTTAGCCATTGGTTTATCCATGATTTCTGATAAGATAGCTAGCCCGGAAACTGCTGAAGGACAAAAGGGATTGTTTATTGGCTATCATTCACAAAAGCAAAATAGCTGTGATGTCATGCCACGTCTCTTGACTTGTGTACTAAATGGGTGTGCTAGATATGGTCGTGTGGGAGAAATTGATATGCTAGACAAAACTAATTAACGTAATTGTTTATCGGTAATGCTCACCAATCTTCTATTCTATAGTAGACCAGGAAGTCAATTCTACCTGGAAAATTGTTTTCAGGTTCTGTCTAATGACATTAATTGCTCGTTGAGTCACACTCCATAGAACTGTTGTACAGTAAACTAAAAATCTACCACCCAACCTTATTTACATAGCCATTTTGTTTATTGTGATAAATATTTATGTTACAACAATGATACTCGTACAAAAACTACATAAATCGTCAGACTAATGAAACCGAAAGAAGCTAAGGAAGGAACGGTTTGCAGTAAGCAGGCGCGACCTGTCCCCTAAACAAGACTTCATTCACGTCTTCTTTGACATCAGAAACAGATTCTGGAGGGTACACATGAGGTAGACATAAATGATCTTGAGGACAGGCGCAGTGATAAAAACTGAAGTGCAAGTCTGTCCTTATGTTCGCACATACGTCGTCCTTACGACAGTTTGGAACCTAAACGTAAATTACATCTACTGTCCAAAATATCCAGAACCAACGTTGACATTATTTTTATACTCACTCGTTTGCAGGCGTAGTAATAGTTTGTTTCTGATATCCCACCATTTGAAATATTCACGCCTTCGTATGTCCATTGTCGATACAAGGACGGGCAGTAGCAATTCACTTTTACGGATGGAACGTCGTCGACCCCACCAACCTTTTTGACCGTCTTAATTAAATTAGCTTCTCGGATCTCCCCCCTCTTATTCTTGTCCTTCAGGGAAGCGTGACATTTTGGTAAGACACTTGAAACTTCTACGCAAAACTACGCCAAACATACAAACTTCTCGCTATAGGGAGACCATGACATGAATTAAAAATAAATACCTTTGCTTGAGACCTGCTGCTTAGCATGACGGTATATGGATCTCTGCTTCCTTTAGGGGCATGGATCGTTCTATTTTTCTGACCACCTTCGCCCTTCTGTTTTGCCGAGAGTGTACTGGGATAGCTTGGAGGCTGACTCCACTGCCAAGG
The DNA here is from genome assembly GCA_034696445.1 of Isotomiella minor. Lineage (NCBI taxonomy): Eukaryota > Metazoa > Arthropoda > Collembola > Entomobryomorpha > Isotomidae > Isotomiella > Isotomiella minor. The sequence goes on along the minus strand of JAQIWU010000980.1, from coordinate 12,277 downwards.
ACATTCTGTTCGTTCAGGACATCTAAAGGGTGTTTTGCATAAGATAAGGCATCCGCCCCATTCCTACAATACGTACCTGCAAAGTCTCTCTACCACGGGTGGGTAGAAGTACCGCTTGTGTATTATGTTACACGCTGATTCCCACCTTACTGATTCATCTTCATCATGGCGTGCCACTGTCTTGTCATTTTGTGTAAGGCTTTTGTTGGAAAAGCCCATCTCTCCAGCAATCCCAAACGGCATGTCGCGTTGCATGTCATCCAGAGTTAAGAACTCCATGCCGTTGACTTGAGACGTTTTTGTAACCCATTTTGAGCAAACAGGAATGTCCCTTTCACTTCTGATCTATTAATTGAAATGACAAAAGATAAGCAATCCCATCGCATCCACAGTTGCATCTTACCCCTGCCGGATAAATAAACACCGTCCCTTGATAATTATGCGTTACCACTGAAGCTTCTTCTTGTTGCTGTCCCATTGTTCTTGCATCGCCGGCAACTTTACAGTTTGGAAAATGTATGCATAACATTTGTAGCACTACTACAGCTATTCCAGTTGAAAGAAGCATCCTTCAACTGTTGGCTTATGAATTATATGAATCGTCGAAATAGTTTAGCTTTGCTGGAAAATGTTTGTGAGTTTGAAAGAGACAAATTATTTCAATCAGGACGACCATGCAGTGGTGCGTGAATGTGAGTTTGTGAAAACAAAAGTCTGCATATAAACTATAAAGCAATGGATGAAGTACGATAATGGATATTAAACTGAACAGATCTATTTTAAGAACGGTTTGATCGGAACCAACGAACTAAACTGACAGCTTTAAAACATTGTTTTGTTTCCACAAAATCCTCTTCAAGAGTTTTCTCCTCCATACTCATTTTGCAGTCCATTCATCCGCTTTTCATGCTTAAAGAAAGGAAGCCAGGCGTTCTTTTCAGTAACAGATCAAAAATTATTTGGTGTGCTTTTATTTCTCAGACATTAACAATAATTATTTATCTTGAGTAACAATTACAATTTTACTGTTTACATGCACCATCGACATAGTAAATGTGAATTGCAATTGCATCAGGAAGTAACATTGCTGTACACAAACCTGTGGTTCGGGAACAAGTCTTGTAAGGACAAGGACAAGTCTAAGACTTGTTGTAAAAGACAAGGTTTCTTTCTACCCCGAATCTCGTTCATACAAATAATCAAAGAAATACTACTTTCAGAACTTTTGTCACAGTTTTTAACATCTAAAGTTTAAGGCACATGTTTATTACATTTTTTGAAGATTTCCTAACCCTATTTCCCTCATTACATTATTAATACTAATGCAAAAACACAGGTAGTCATTGCAAAACGCATAGCTAACATGCATTTAAATTCCTCTTTTTAGTAAATATATATAAACAAGTAGTTGTTTGTGATTGCTTTGGTATTGGTACTAGGTATATGTAAGTAAGTAACTCATTGGCATTCCAATAATACGTCTGTTAGTAGGTAAGTCTTTTTCGACTACAATGTCGGTCTAATTTAAGTTTTGTAGTGTTTGATAATTGCAAGTTTGTCAAACACTTTTGGGTGTGATATGCACCACGACATGAGATACAAATTATGCATACTTTCTACATTTTGAACTGCGTCGTGGGGTCACTTAACAATGTTTGAAGAGTCAAGAAGCTTACTGCTCCTTTTTGGTAAAAAAGTTTGTCCTCTGATAAGGACCACCCCCTCCTTTAGAAACAATGGTGAAAACAATCTTTCACCATCCAATAGAAAGGTAAAGCTTAAAGTTGAGAACACCTTAATTCCTACTTTCTCCACTACTTTTATCTAAAGAGACTATACTTTTTGGCTTAAATGTTATCTTCATCTAATTTAAGTATTGGATATGACAGACAGCGTTGACGAGTTTCCCGTGTGGGATGAAAAGTTGACAAGCAAGAAAAAGTAAATCAAAAACACGAATTACAAAAGCGTGTGACGTATGCGGTTTCCTCTAGTAAATAGGTCAGTGCAGAGGATTCTATCTAGTTTGTTTAAGGTAAGGAGTTGGAAAGACCATTATCAAGCTACGTAATAATGTAGCATAGTTTGTTTGTAAGAAGTAGTATTAAATGTTTACGAAAGTACACATCTTTTTGTCTTAGAATCTTAGGTTAGAAACAAGTACAAAATTCAACAACAGCACTTCTAGACTGTCTACATTTCTTTCGTTACATACGTCACGTCCTGAATTAGCGTACAAATGTAATCCTCTCATTAAATCAATCCAACTACTCTTATACAATACGTCCAGAAGAAAGGGAACCACTGCGAGCTCTTGGATTGCTGTGAAACCTTCGGTGATTGTACAGAAATGGATTGTTGTAATTGTTTAACTGAATATCATCTCTCAGTTCTTGGTGGGGTTGTGACCTTCGCCTTGGTCTTGGCCTTGGGGGAGTTGAAAGGACGCTAGCTAGTCGCTGGCGTTCACGCCCCTGCCGTCAGACAAGGACGTCCTCTTGATGTCAGGCAAGTAGCCCGAGTCGAGCAATTTTGGCAGAGAGAAAGGTGTGGATGATGAATACCAACGGCTTTGGGCATCCATGCAGGTCCACTTCCTATTATACAAAACCAATTTGTAACAATGCATCATGATAACGGAACTGCCAATCAAATGAAAAGGAAACCGAACCCAAACAAAAGCAACTTGTAAAAAAGCAATCTAGGTAAGATAAATAGAATCCCCATATTACATAATGATGTTGAACCTTTTCGCCATCCTCGCCCCCAAAGTCCAGCCATAGCATTCGATTACTATCATCCGCAGAAGTACGAAGAGTCTAGAAAGTATATCATTGGTTTACAAGCTGAGTTTATCAGATAAGAATGAACATTTTTACCGTATATGAGTACTGCCACAACACTTTAGGATTGTCATGTTCTCCTTTCGGCAATTCCGTAAGGGTAAACCCTTCATCGTAGTGCACTTTCAGTTGACACGGGTCGTTTTTCCATGTGCATTCTGTGGAAATGAAAGTTAGTCAGTCAAAAACTGCATAACCTAAGTTTAAAATTCATTCTATTATTATGCCTCAACCTCACGGAGCAATTTGTCGTGCAACTTTTATTGCATAAGGTACTCGCCACTCGTTACAATCAGCGGAGAACATAATTACGACGTGTTTGGTTAAATCTCTCCTCCTTTCATTCTACTCCCAACTCCTTAATGTATCGACCAGAGAAACAAATAGGAATAAAGCCCTAACCGGTGAAGAAGAACAAGAAAAAGTTTGTATGAATGGCTAAACTTTGGTAAATGCACTTTACTCCGGATCTCTAAGGCACGCTTTGAGGAGAAGTCTACATACATGCCAAACCATAATCATACAAATAGCCAAGTGCATAGGTACTAAACCAACAATATTACACTCGATCAAGGGCTCTTCATAGTAGCATCAGCTTTTAAAAAAGCCAACACTCTAAAAAAAACGCTGACTCCTTGGTATACTTTTATGGAGAAAGCAGAAGAGAAAGTTAATGAATATGAGGATCAAACTTAAAAAGAAAAAATGCGGATTCCTTTTATTTCATCTTTATGAAGAAAAAAATTGAAGAAAAAATTATGGCGTTTACTTTGAAAGACAAGTCTACCAGAACGTTGGCGTAAAGTTTTTAACTGAAACTTTTGTTATAAATTAATCGGTAGTTAAAATCCAATTTGGAAAGGGAAAAAGTTGAAGACAAAGTTAAAGTTATCAGCCTTAACAATAAGCTTCCTGCTTCAAAATTCAAGTTGAAACAGTAAAAATGAGAAACTTCTTTACATTTCCTTAACTTTTCCACTCAATGTCCCCAGAGAGGTTTTCCTCGTTAATTCTGCCTCTGCTCTCTGCCTTCTACCTCCGTTTCCGTGCTTTTGTGAGCAGCAAAGCAACCCACTACACAAGTATTTCTCTCCTCTACTTTCACCCTATTTTTTTGCAACGATGTATGTACAACCATTGATTGTCGATTATAATAAACAAGGCTTCAGAAGAAGTATAGAGGAAGGAAGGAAGATACATCCGCACTATCGTTGGTGGTAGGTCATTATCTTATAACTTCTCCTCGACGAGAATTCAAATTACTTACTGCAGGATATTTCTTTTTGGTTAACGGCGGCATCATGAGAAGATTGCACAATATTTCTGGCCCAGGCAGCCAGATCCTTCTGCGTTTCCGTTCTGAATATCACATTTACAATGCCTCCTGGTGTGCCAACTCGAATGTGGAAAGTTAAAAAATCACGCAGCCCTGCTGGTGATGTGCTCTGACTTCTGCTGCTGGAACTGACCAATCTGCACAAATGGAAAGGAATGTATAATATCCGAACCGGAAGGACTATCACATATTTATGTACTCATTTTTAACAAGCTTGATTCGAATTGGTTTTCACCACAAAAGAGGCTATTTTTTATTGAATGGTACTTTCTTAATAATTTCATGGATGATTCTACTTTCACCAACACATTTCATCATTTGCTCATCACTGTACCTTGTGGTTAAAAGAGGCCAAGACTCGTATGGATTTGCCCAAGCGTCGACAGACCATGGTGGAGAATTATAAAGACGTAACTCCTTATCAGTGATAACGACAAAATTTGGCTGCCATAAATGACTTCCGTCTTCCCCTTCTGACGATGTGCTGTGACTCCGACTCTGCAAGTACACAAAAGAGATAGCCAGTAAATATCTAGGATATGGCTCACTTTGCTGTACGACGTAGAAAATGGAAAGGAGGAGAGCTTTTGCTTTGTAGACGAGCCTTACATTTTCATTACAGAAGTGTAGCATAAGCATATAAATAAAGCGGCAGCATGTCAGCTTAATTAAATTATCTTTTGGGAGAGAGAAAGAGGCTTTTTCTCTGTTGGTTGAAAGCCCGAGATATAGCTTTCCAACCAATATAAATAAGGGCAAGCATAGATGTAGACATACACACACGACGTAGAAACAAAAAGGTAAGTTAAGAACATTGCCAATTAGCGGTGGATGGAGAAGATGTCAATTACTTTTCCCATGATCCGATGGGAACATTGCTCCACTTAATTCAATGGCAAGTGCTCTTCCCATTAGGAATCACAATCGAAGCGATGGAATTCTCTGTTCCACACATTCGGAGATTAAAGTTGCGTCTTTCTCGTTTTTTATTTTCCTCAAGCGACTCTCTTTAGTTCCTACTGCAGTTGCAACCATTTTCCTACTTACGTCTAAGCGTATAGACCTAAAAATATCGGCGTCGATTGGGGATAAACGGGACTTGCTGGAAGCTATACGATGGGTTAGGTTATCTGGTTAACGGTTCCATGAACCAGTAACTCAGATTTAAGATTCAATGCCACAAAGGTTTTAATCATTCGAGTTAATTACCTTGATAGAATTATTGGTGGACTCTTCGTTGTTTTGGGTTCTCCTCAACAGCCATCCCATGTACCGTGCTTTCCCCTCCAACAAATCTTGAACGTAACGATTTGCTCTCTGCAGAGCTAATTGGGTGGAGTCGGCCAGAGTGTGACTCAGGCCAGAAATCCACGCTTGAGATTGAGCTGTGCTTCCTGCTCTTAAGATTAGAGAATGAAGACCATCCGGGGAGTAGAGTTCTATCGTCCTGTGATCTGCAGCCATAATAATCATAACAATTTTCATCATTATCTTCCCCAAAAGAAAAAGCATAGATCGATTTCGTCTAGTTTTAGTAAATGGAATTGGCGATGCACTCAGGTTTTAAGGTTGGATCCATAAAACGTCCAATGCTTTCTCCGCCAATCCGAATTAAACAATCCACAGCAGCAACCTTTCTCGTGTTTTGTAAACGTAAGTGCATTATACATTATCATCTTAATCCCGATTGCCATAAAATTTTACAGACACGGCTAGTCAAATGCGACTTTCATTACTTCGCTTCTTGGGCTCCCCTTTCATCTCTGTGGTGTTGGTACACTCTATTTACATTGGAGAAAGCATGGAATCAAAAAGCGAGACAAGATGATGGTATAGAGTCTTGTGTATTTGATGCTGGTCGAGAAGGATAATGACACGTGGAAAGACACCAAAGGGAGCTGTTCCCTCAGTCGTTTAATTATTCAATAAAGATGTGAGCAAAGATGTGTCTTCGCTTCCAACTTTCTTAACCGGCAAAACCCATTTTATGTTCCGAAGGAGAACTGGTAGCATGACAAAATAAACTTTTACGTGGGTTTTACTTGTTCAATGACTCGATTAAATGCAAGGCGGGTAGAGTCACAGACAGAATAAGAAGGTAGGCAAGAAGATCACAGAAGTCAGCTCGACTGAAGAGTTATCTTTTTCCAAGGTTTGCATTTGTATGCAGAAAAGGATCAGACAAGTGGAATTGGGTAACATATACAACGTCTGTCATTCTAATTGCAGTTTTTCTTTCTCTGTTGGGAAAAGAGTTTTTCCAATGGGAGTGTCCCGCATTTCTTTTGAAAGACAAACCATGTTTGTTAATGAAGAACCCTCGAATTTCCATCACCCCATGCATTGCAAGGCTTAATTCAGCCAGTCAGTGTAACTGTCGGTATAATTGCTTTAAAATGGCTGGCCACACAAATAAAACTAGCTTTGGGAGTAGGAAGTGTGTTAAGTAAAACTCATTACTTGTAAATTCTGCGTAATCCCTGCAAGACAATTTAAGCCGTTGTCGTACTTTCACCACACAACTAACTGGCATACCTACCAAGGCAAACTGTAAGGCACGACAAGAGAAAAGAAGACAGTGAAATGAAACGTGTTGATTACCAGTGACATCAAACTTATTAACAAACTCCAAGTTGAGAAAGATTTACAATTAAACTGTCCAAATGATGGACTAAGTGAAAGAAACTATTCATGGTTCTAAACCGCTTACTTCTGTCTTTCGGCTCGTGAATATGACAGCAGCTATAATCCTTATACATATATGCATAGTCAACAAAGAGGGAGTAAATTAGTAACGTGGTATGGTTAAATATGCATCATGTCAACCATGTCAGCGAATAGTTCATTGTCTGAATTTCAAACCGAGAGTGTAGAAAGTGAAGCCGACCGTGTAGATTCATATATTCACATTTCCGGATTCAGTCTACCAAATAATACGAATGCTTCAGCCCTCCGCCATTACCATTATATTCACGGAATGATTATGAATTTTAATAAACTTCAAAGGACGAGGTTATCTGGCTTAGGAGAAAGCAATTTCCGGTGCACTAGCGTGTATTATTATTCATGGCAGAATGCGTCAATGTTTCAAAATATGCAATATTCAGGAATCAATGGTGGTTGTGAAGCTTTAAACAAATTGAGTCAAAATAATACACTTACCCAAATCAGGGTGTCTGTAATTGGTAGCAAGGAAGGCCAAGGTCAAGGGTACCAATCGCGTGTCGCACCGAGAAAAGGAGCAGTCCGGTGGGGGTCCAGGCAATGCCTCCATTTCACCACCACCATTATCTTCAGGAGACGTTCCAGTGGCCATGTACTCTTTCTGCAAGTCCCAACCCAGTTCTGCCAACAATGACGCTTTGCGAAAGTAGGGTGTCACTTCTTTCAAATATTTGACTGCAAATAAAAAATAAAAAATAAATATAACATCAAATGTCACGAAGTCTGACGATGAATCTACATTATAATTCCCTACTCTGCTGTTGCAAGCAAGAGAAAAGCTAGTTTGAAAATGAAGCTTGTTTGTCTATCTGCTTAAAATTAAAGACACTAGCATTAAAAGGAAGTATAAAATACCATCACAATTCTACCCATGTCGACATCACTTTGTCTCAATGTTGAACTTAATTAATTCAAAGCATCCGATTTATCCCGACCGTCACAACATGAAACTCATTTTACATCTTCTGCGACTAAAAGAAAAAGGAAAAGATGAACTTTCCCTTCTTGCTTTTTCGTAAATCCAATTACTTTCTTTTCTTGTTCAATTTCACAGTCAACATACGATCTTAAGACTGTCATATTGGCACTTCTACTATGCAACGGGAATAATGAGCCTGACAGAAATGACTGCATGGCACACACAAGATAAAAAGACGAGAGTAATTTTTACTTTCCCTCCGCCCAACTGCGCTCCCTCTTATTTAAATAAATTAACTCTCTTTTCATGGAATGTGTCCCTATGTGTGTGTATAAGATGCAGAAAAGCAGAGAGAAAGTAGAAAGTGAGACTTGTACGTGCTTAGGTAAGCTTCTTCATTTTCGGTGGTTTCCGCTCATTTAAATAAGTAATGCGGAGTGGAAATAGGCTTTTATACTTTCACTCTCTGTACTCACCTTCCAGTTCCACCGTTTTTCCAGCTTTCTTCAAAGCCCGAACTGCCTCGTCATGTGTCGCATTTCGCAAGTCTTCTCCATTAACGGTGAAAATAGCGTCTCCCACAAAGAGCTGGCCTGTCTGGTCCGCTGCCATCCCCTGTGCGATAAGAGAAAGGAGAGAAAACTCATAAATCACTTAAATCACATATCACATCAAATACTATGAAATTGAAACACTTCTTCCGCTGAGTCATGTCCACATATTTTACGGCGTGTTCCACCCTGAATCCATGATTAGACTTCGACTCTCTCGGCATGGGCTACATACATACATGGGCAGTTTTACGACCCAAACCCATCCACTTTCATTTGCCTCATGTGAGTGTTTATCATTTGTTTGTACAAACCATCAAACCCAAATAAATGACAGGTGAACATTTAGTTACAAAGTACAGATGGTGACGTACAGGTGACAAAATAGATTATTGCTCTCTTCAAACTTTCACATTGTGTGTCGACAGGGACAAAAAGAAGGGAGAAAGCACACATGTGGAGATTTCCTTTTTCCACATTTCCCAACTTCCTCCTTTCTCCACTCTCTCTGTCTCATTTATTTGTGACATTAGAGTTTTTATCCAAATGCAGCCTTCACACACATACACCACAGCGTGTGATGCCACAATGAATGATAACCCTTTACTTGCTTTTAGTTAGTTTAGTTAGACTGGTGAAAGTCAGCTTTCACTTTTAATAAAAAATGCAATCAACATAATGCCCGGGTTTGACACTTTATTCTCTCTTGGTGGTCTAACTCTCTGGAACAAACATTCTTGTCATGCCCTCATACACTCTTCCAAACCTGGCTAATTCATTTTGGAGATAAAATATGTTGGGAGACATCATATCCATGCATGCATTTGTTTGTGAAAGTGAAATGCACAGCCCAAGATTCTCTAAGCTCAAAGTGACAGTGAGAAGAGTCGAACGTAACGTATCACAATCATATTTTGCTCCACTCTTTGCCACTTGTCGTCTTGAACGACGGAGAAGACTGATCCCGTTTCAAAAGAATTTTGAGAATCCCAACCGAAATGACATACTGCCGCACAGTAATACCAGCGACTGCTGCTGTGTGTGTTGTTGTTTTTGAGATGGATTCATATCGCAGACCTTCTTCTTACAGGCACTTATCTCTTTGAACAACCAGAGAGAAAACAAAAGGAAGAGAGACAGTAGTGTGTCTCTAAACTTTCTCTGCGTCGTTTTCTTGAAATGTCGACCCAACTTTGTTTATGACAATCTGTGACCCGTGAAACAATTTGGATTTTGAAGTCTCGGCGCATACATCGTCAAATCAACTGTGTATACCAGTGCACAAAAACCCCTACAACACTAGGCTAGTGCAAACTACGTCCACCTTGTCGCCTGTAGTTGGAAAGGATTTCTAGTGGATTTTCTGAAGAGCTTATCCTACAGTTTCTATTTTCTATCTTTCCTAATAAAGCAAAGCATATTCCTCTCTGCCTCTCAAAATGTGACAAGCCATAGGCAGTATCTTGTTGTTGCTAAACTTTCTCCCTTCACATCTTTCGTTATGTCGACACGTAATCGTAATGTGGATACTTCCTACAGCTGTGTTCAACCAAAACCTCAAAGAACTTTAATCACACTTTGGAACATTCGACCAAGCCTTCCACAGCATTACCTTAATGGCAATATATTTTGCTCACATCTCCTCTAACGGAAGCTATTAAACATGGGCAGATCTTAAACAACTTTCACCGTTATTCCTCACTACTTCTCCCTGGATTTTGTTTTGTGCCCTGTAGTAAAGTTGTTTGTATAGCATCTGGTATCAATTTATTTATCCCTCAGCAGGGAATAAAACTTAAGCCAACACTGGATGGGATGATCCAGATGAATTAATATCGTAGACAATAAGAAACAAAGCGGTAGGGTTTTGTCCAAATAGGTTTAGTTGGACAAAACTCACACAAAGTAAAATGGGCACGGGGGAAGAAAGTATAGGCACAAGTTGTCCTATGGTGGTAGGTAGGTGAGAGGAGAAAGTAGTATAAACTTTACAGTTGGCCAAGAAAACCAAGCTGCCAAGTTGATATGATCTGAAATCTATTTGGATTTTGGCTGGAATTTGAAGTTGTCTTCTGCCTTCCAAACTTTTGCAACTATTTACAACTTTCTCGACTTTATCCTTTCCTCAAAACCAACTTAAACTTTGTAGTAACGTCCGATTGCTTCAAAGGATTTTATGACTGCAGAAACCAGGATGAAGAATTTCAGTTTCTATTCCTTTCCAAATGAATCTTGGCAATCTTATCTATTCACTTTATCCATCCAAACAATAAAGCCCTTGTTATCCTCAGACAGAAAGAAGAGAAAGAGGAATTACGGCCCCGTCATTGTGGACTGAGAGGACAGGAGTTTCCAGTATTGGCAATGCTTGATAGATATGGTTTAAATGTCTCTGAGCTGAAGGGTATCCGAACGCCAATCTGCCACAACTTCTGTCTCCAGTGGCATTATTCAATATTGTCTGTGACAAGTTGGCCACAATCGATTTTACATTAATCAATAAAAATGACTTGTAAAATGTTCCAAAAGGAAAGGTTTAAAAGGAAAAACAAACTTCAAAGTTGGTAGCGGAAGTCATCGTACTCACACTGGAGAAACAAACACTGTATTCCAGCACAAATATACAACTTATGATTTATGCTTGTTGGAACATGCCTTCTTCTTCCTACCAACTTCTTCATTAAGATAAAATCCATTTGACTCCCTTCTCTACATGTACCTTTGGGTAAGGAAAGAAGACCTCTCTACATTATATTTTTATGAGGAACGGAATGCAAAAGAGAAGGAAGGGTGTTCTAAGTCAACTCAAACTTTTACCCAAGCCGAACTATTCAACTTTTCTAACTCTTCATGAGTTTAATTCTTTGAAAATGGTAAAATTTTCATCCACTCACTCTTCTACATCAAATATCACTCAAGCGAGTGCACAATAACTATTATTACATTCAATTCAAATAAAAGCAAAGTTTTGCAGCACTTATAAGTATGTTTGGATTTCTCGCTTTCTCCTGAATTTACAGACTAGAATGCAGTGGATGGAAAAGAGCAAAGACAAGGCAGCCAGCAACATTTAAGTACGTTACGTGAAAGTACGGCGTAAAGTATAAGCTACCTGGAACTTCAACACGAGGGAAATAGCTCATTCTGACTGTAATATCACTAATGCAATATAGCATAATGTAATATAATGTGATGCAACTCAATGTAGAATGCACAAGATAGAGAAGGGAGAACTGAAGAAACTCGTGAAAAGTGAAAGTGAAATCTCTGAGAACAACTAACGCCAGCCAAGACAAGGAAGAGAAGAACCCCTCAAACTCAAAATGGTTATGACAATGGCACCTCTATAAACAAAGCAACGCGAAGGAGAGAGAGTGAAAGTGAAATGGTCTTTTTCTTTAACCCTTTCAAATGCTATGCTCAGTTGCAATGGTGTACATTACGTCTATAGGTACGTACGTCTGTCTGGTATGATCATAGAAGAAGACGGCTTGCATTGCAGGCAGGTAGTGGGGGTAATCTAATGGGAGGTAGCTAATGGGTTATGTTATGGGATAATGGATAAAGTATCGATTTTCTCTCCTTTTCTCTTTATTCTGTAGTTTAAATCCGTCGATGAGTTCCTCTCATCTTATCACATTCTTTCTTCAGTGGAAAAACAAAGAAAATAAAACGGAGTACTTTCTCTTCTGCTTCAGTTCTTCAAAGAAAATAACGTGAGAGCCCAGTCGACAGTTCACAATGTAGTCGTCAAACCTACAGACCTCTATCTATCTATCTATTCTCGTGTTACTGGGATGATATTATGGGCAGCAAAAAAGGCTGGGGCGTCAAAGGGTCAACAATGAGAAACTGCAGACGAGGGAAAGTGAAACCCACACGGAAAAGGGAGGACACGGTGATG